>OZ017788.1:1272510-1337510 GCA_963969325.1 Lycopodina hypogea
AAACCCATTTTCACAGAAGGTAGTTGTCTGGACAACTTCGCAAAATAGGGCTACTTTTAAAATGCTCCTTGCGCATGCTCAACAGATACAAGCCGGTTTGGATTATGCACGCATGCTCAGATTATTAGCATAATACTCAGCAAATAGGAATGTCAAGTGAGTTTTTATTTCAACTAGGTGGCTATAGTCACGCTGCATAAAAGTAAAAGCATTCACAGAGTAACTTGTTTCTTCAGTTTTGGACAAACTAAATACAATAGGTGTGTATTTAATTTCAATCTAGTGACAGAACCTACAAAAATTGATTATAAACATAATGGTCCATGGCCAGAGTTATCTTTGTAATGTAATGGAGTGCCATAATTTTTAACTGCCCCTCTTTTTTTGTCATTTATAATAGATTCTTCAGCAGGGACAATATGAACAATCAATCTAAAAATAGCTGCAAGTCCAGCTAAGAAATATATAGCTGCTGCAGGGTAGCTAAAAGAAAAAGGAAGGAGGGTTGGAACATAAAGAGGAATTAGGAAAGGAAGTACAAAATGAAGAAAAGAGGGAAAAGGACCCTGGTGGAGTTCTAATTCAGGGCATGCCACAGATTTAAATCTCAATTAATTTTTTTTTTGTGTTTTATTTGGTGTTTTTTTGTTTTTTGTTGTTTTTTTTTTTGGCCTGTGGCACCCACAGGAAGGTAGCCAAATATCTTTCATTTATATCGCCATATATCATCATCACTTACAATTTATTTTAGAAATTTATATTTTTAAAATTAAATAATGTTCTATCACTGGCACTTTATGACCTCACATGCCAGGCACTCTGGGTTCAGGGGTCATTTTTCATGTGGTACTGTTTATTCCCTCGCCACATAGCCAAGCCAAGCCAAGCCTTCAGCATGCCAATCAGCTTTCCTTGGCACAGCCCTGTTTTTCAACCTTCAGGGAAAAGAATTCGGAGCAGCCAACCTTATGGCCAAGTCCCTACAGTGCTGTTATCATACAACAGGAATTCAATGTCTGCTATTTTAAGTCTAGTGGGAGGAAGTTTTTACTATGAATTTTTCTGACCACTGTCATTAATATCTTCAATTTTTAACTAACTGTTGGTTTATGCTATTTATAGGATCTTTAACTGCTCTGGGTGGTACACCTCTATCACCCTCCATTGTATTTTCACCAAATATAACCACAATCCATCCTTCTTGAAGGTACCCAATCCCTGAGAGGATGGTGATGTCCCAGAGTTAATGGTTCACTCTTGTAACAACCTAATTTCTCATTCCAGTTATAACCATGGATACATCAGGTTATTTCCCTTTTGTAGTGATGTTATATTTCACTCTGTTCTTGTGGTTGTGTCATTATGTCATGTCATAAGTTTATTAAACCAAAAATTATCAGTTGGGAAGGAAAACATTTTCAAAAAGTACTTGTTATGAGTATAAACTTATACATTATATATTATCACAAATACTGCAAATTTTCATGTCGAATTATTATTGAATTTTTTTTAATTTATTTATTTATTTATTTATTTATTTATTTATTTATTTATTTATTTATTTATTTATTATTTTTTTTTTTTTTATTGATATAGTAAGTTAGTCCAATCTGGTTGAGATTTGTGGGCTTCTTGCGACCGTATCTGTAGTCATTCAAACAAATTATAAATGCATCAATCATTGTTAATCTTAGTGTTGTATTTATTGTTATTATGGTGAAAATAACACTGGGAGTAGTTGGCCTCGCTAGCCAGACACTGTACCCTCTAAACCACAAGCAGGGAGGCTAAGGGGTGTGGTCTAATCTATACTTAATTATATTTTGCGTGTATGCAGCATTTGAAAGCTACAGCACAAAAGGTGCTTTATGTGTGAGGTTATAAACCTTTTAAAGTGCACCTAAAAGCCATTTTGTTTAGAGTGGAATTTTTTCCTACATAAACTAGTTGTTGAAGGACGTCCACGCATACTATGCTTCAAACTGATAGATTCAGTACAAACAAAATCAAGTGTAGAGTTAGACCACACCTCCTCCCTGCTAGTGGGTAAAGGGTAGTGTGGCTAGTGAGACTAAGAAGTACTTACTGTTTTACCTTACCATATTCATCAAAATCACTGCGTGTTGGATTGAGTGTGAGTCACCTGATCCACATTGCCAACTGTTTGTGATCCACCACTTCAGAACTTACCTGCTATTGCAGAAGTAATTGATCATAATTAATCATATTACTTATGTTACCACCACTTGTGTCAACAATGAACACCCACCACATGTGTGGAGACAGCACGCCTGCAGTAAGTGCTGCGTGGTCAAGCAGTGAAACAATGCAAGCTGGTTGAAATGGGATATCGAGGAGTAACCACATGTCATGTGATCTCCACAGCATGACTTTAGACAACAACAAAGGTGGAAGGATGTGTTAATTTTCTGCTGATATTATTTGAAGTAATTATAATCAGACAAGGGGGGGGGGTATGACATGCCCATAAGAAGTGTAGCAAACTGTGACCCAGACCATTTCCCTAAAAATTGTGTATACATGCTTCTAGGTCTATAATTTTGACTGGGCATGAGTACCATAGCTATATAGAGTGCATAATTTTTTGGCCTCACAAGAAGAGGTGTGGCCAGATGATGCAAAAAAAAATATTTGAGCTAAAAACAATCCTTAATGTAGAATGTGTCTTGTCTACCTGAGGAGTGAGATTCACTTGGTAAGGTGGTTTAGTTTGGCAGGGTAAGTGGTGTTGCGAAGTTAGACTCAGCCCATGTCAAAGGGTTTGGCTTAAGTAACATTTGACATTTTTTAGTCAGACATGCCCAAACAAAGTGGTGTGGCCAAGTGAGACCCACCGACCCCACATCGCTCTCTGAATCACAGTGTGTGTGCATGACAAGATTTCGGTCTCTTAGTCAAGGGATTGTACTAAGTGTCATTTTTGGCATTTTATATCTCACAGGCCTACAGGAGAAGGTATGGTTAGGTGATTCAAATTTTTGGAGGGCCATCTCGGTGTGGGATGCATCTACTCTTAAAAGTATGCTTCATTTGGTATAATGCTTTAAAAAGATAGTGGACACATGTAAAGAGGCATACGTACACCATACAAAGTATTTTTAGCTTGACACGCTCAGAAGAATAGGTTTGCCAGGTAAGATTCAGCCCAATTTTCAATGTAAGATGAGTGTTCTCAAAGATCAGGTTATAATTTGGTAAGGTAGTTTGGCAGGAAAGTGGATATACATAAAACATGCATATAATTATACACTCACATATTCAAATAATTTTTTTGCCTGACATACCAAGATATAGAAGTGTGGTCAGGTGGGATCCAACCCATATTGCTCCAAGAGTTAAGCTATGTATGAATGTAAAGTTACAGGTCTACATTTTTGACTTTTTTTTATTGGCAGATTAGGTGGGACAAAGTTAATAAGCATGTAGGATTTGCCCCATTGGACCGACCTCCTCTGACAATGCCCATTGCAGCGGAAAAGGGAAGGGGAAATGGATGGGAAAGAGGAGGGAGAGGTGGAAAAAATGATGGCAACAAAATAAGTCTGATGAAGGATTTGAATTCAATACATTTGAACTGATAAGCAATAGGCAATAGGCAAGGTAAAATAAAAAAGATCGCAAAAATACTGTACTTCCAAATTTTCATCAAGAATAGTAGTTTTTCTGGGAACAAAAGCAAAAAAAAATTAATAAATAAACAAGACAAGTCAACAAGACAAGTCAACAGCAAGAGAGATCACACAACCAACACGCAGAAGAGCGTAACTTGCATAGCATAGTATTGTCAGTCAAGTGACCGTGTGGTATTGTCAGTCATGTGACCACATGGTATTGTCAGTCATGTGACCAGTTGACTATGACTTATCCAGTGCAAACATAATTTGCCCTGTCAATTGAAGTGTTGTCATCAGCAACCAAGTACATAATAGTCTGTGACAAGTTGAGTGCCTGTGGGAACATGTATGCACGCACTAGGGTCATGGCCTAACATGCATGCACACACTAGGGTCACGGCCTAAGAAACGATTAATAAATTATACATAGCAGTAGCTATTTACAGCAATGACTATTTATAACATTAACCACACACAGCAGTATTATGGCGGTGAGTATTGAAGCAACCAGAATCAACGCCCGATTAGTCCAGGCGGCATAATAATTGAAATCACAAAATAAACTTGAAAAAATTGCATAGAAGGAACATGTACTTTTACTTGCAATAAATGTGGAACTATAGTGCACTAGATGTATCCTTTATAGCTCCCTCTCTCTCACGGTCTATGAGCTGTGATAGTGCACCAGGAATGCATTGTTGTAGCATCCACAGTTACTGTGTGTGCCTGGACTCTCCCAACACTCCTTGACACATGGAGCAGCTGCCTTGTGGTTCAGTTGTACTTATCAATTACCCACACACTCTGAGTTTGGTTGTTCTCTAAGTGGGTGTTGATTACAATACCATTTAAGGAAGTTAATCTTTGCATTGTATGCTGACTTCCACCAAATAGGAAGTAATTTCAGGTAGTCATAGCCCAGAGCACAGCTGGTTAATAGGATACTGCAACGGGGCTATGGAAAGTTCAGCATGTCCTTCCAAATGATCAACACTCAGCCACTTTGCCTGAAGGCATTACCTAATTTATATGGTCACATATAAACACACCATGATATCAAATGTTGCACATTCTATCATAAATATTTTCCTGGTATCTTGGAGCCGACAGTCTTCCATACAGCATGTATGCTTACACAGACTGTGCATATTTAATGACTTATGAGGCACATTAGTTGTCATAGGGACACCTTCTTTGAGCCTCATCTTATGTCTGCATCTTGAAACGTGAAGAATATGGACCACCACATGTAAGACATTGACCATACTTCAAGACATGTTCCAGCATCCATATTAAATATAATTAATACCCACAAAAGAAGAACACCAGATCTTCTACTATTTTATTGCCCACTATTATTTAAACTTTATCAAACATGAGAGTAAGTAGTGAAGTAATCGTACAATACACAGAATCTCATTTTGCCGGTTTTTAGATCCTGGGATCCAAATTTTAATAAATCTGATTTTGCTAAAAACCATCCTTGCTATGGGATGTGTCTACTCTGAAGAGTGAGTTATATATATATTATATATATATATATATATATATATATATATATATATATATATATAGTATGGTGCTTGGTGATAAAGCAGATACACACAAACATGCATGCCCTTGACAAACTGTTTTAGCCTGGCACATCCAGAGGTGTGGCCAAGTGGGACCATGCCCATGTTACTCCCAGAGTTATGTGGTGTATACATACCAAGCTTTAGGTTTGCAGCTGCATTTGTCTGGTCAGTGTACCATTTTTGTTTGTTTTTTTAATAAAGGAAAAAGGTGTGGTCATATAGACATACTTAAAACGTTCCCCTGGCAACACTGATTCCAAATATATATATATATATATGTATATATATATATATATATATATATATATATATATATATATATGTATATATATATATATATATATATATATATATATATATATATATATATATATATATATGGGCTAGTGAGTGTATCGATAAGCATGAATCACAGACACACAGACAGTAAACGAGCGGGTAGGGTGACATGGTGGGTGAACTGGTCTGAATATTATTAATTTTTTAAATATGCTTTTCAATTAAACTTTTTTTTAACTTTAATTTAATTTCAAATTTACCACTAGAAGCATTACTCTGATGTTAAAGTTCTCAAATTATTGTTAGGATAGAAAATATGACACGTGTGCCTGCGTGCATGTGTGTGAGTGTGTGTGGTGTGTATGTGTGTGCATGTGTGGTGCATGCGTGTGTGTTGGTGTGTGTGGTGTGTGTGTGTATGCATGTACTGCGTGTGTGTTGGTGTGTGTGGTGTGTGTGTGTATGCATGTACGTGTGTGTGTGTGCATTGGTATGTTTGTGTGTGCTGGTGTGTGTGGGTGTGTGTGTGTACATGCATGTGTGTGTACATGTGTGTGTGTGTTGGTATGTTTGTGTATGTTGGTGTGTGTGTGTGTGCATGTGTGTGTGTGTGTGTTGGTATGTTTGTGTATGTTGGTGTGTGTGTGTGTGTGCATGTGTGTGTGTGTGTATGTTGGTGTGTGTGTGTGTGTGTGTGCATGGGTGTGTGTGTGTTGGTATGTTTGTGTATGTTGGTGTGTGTGTGTGTGCATGCGTGTGTGTGTGTTTGTGTATGTTGGTGTGTGTGCATGTGTGTGTGTGTGTGTGTGTGTGTGTGTGTGTGTGTATGTTGGTGTGTGTGTGTGTGTGTGTGCATGTGTGTGTGTGTGTGTGTTGGTATGTTTGTGTATGTTGGTGTGTGTGTGTGTGCATGCGTGTGTGTGTGTTTGTGTATGTTGGTGTGTGTGTGTGTGTGTGTGTGTGTGTATGTGTGTGTGTGTGCATGGGTGTGTGTGTGTTGGTATGTTTGTGTATGTTGGTGTGTGTGTGTGTGCATGTGTGTGTGTGTGTTTGTGTATGTTGGTGTGTGTGCATGTGTGTGTGTGTGTGTGTGTGTGTGTGTGTGTGTGTGTGTGTGTGTATGTTGGTGTGTGTGTGTGTGTGTGCATGTGTGTGTGTGTGTGTGTTGGTATGTTTGTGTATGTTGGTGTGTGTGTGTGTGCATGCGTGTGTGTGTGTTTGTGTATGTTGGTGTGTGTGTGTGTGTGTGTGTGTGTGTGTGTGTGTGTGTGTGGTATGTTTGTATATGTTGGTGTGTGTGTGTGTGTGCATGTGTGTGTGTGTGTATGTTGGTGTGTGTGTGTGTGTGTGTGCATGGGTGTGTGTGTGTTGGTATGTTTGTTTATGTTGGTGTGTGTGCATGTGTGTGTGTGTGTGTGTGTGTGTGTGTGTGTGTGTGTGTGTGTGTGTGTGTGTGTGTGTGTGTGTGTGTTGGTATGTTTGTGTATGTTGGTGTGTGTGTTGGTATGTTTGTGTATGTTGGTGTGTGTGTACATGCATGTGTGTTTACATGCATGTGTGTACATGTGTTGGTGTGTGTGTGTGTAATTGAAAAAATGTCATTACAACATTCAAACAAAGTTTCAACATTACCCAAATACCATTTATGTGCCTTGGGCTATGCGAGCTAATTGCAAGAATGATATCACAGGTTTTTAGCTATGCACATCTAATGGGCACGGCTGGTCACAGACTTGGCCACCAACAGATTGACACATGAGCTGCAACTAATTATAAACATTTCTATCTGACACAAAACAAATTATACTTCTTTTGAAGACAATGCCAACCTTCTATTAGTTTTGGTGCACCAAGATGACTTTATCTGACCTTGAGGGTGGACTTCCCATAGGAGGTCACTCTCAAGTCATGTACTTATCCATGCATTAAACAAAAGCAAAACAAAACAAAGCAAAGAAGGAAGGAAAAAAAAGAAAACAAAAAAAAAACATCAAAAATACAACAAAAAAATTAAAAAAATCAAGAGGAATCTATGTTTCTAGGTGTGTTTCTGTTTAAGTGATATTGAGCCTGAAACCAGCTGTCAGAAACATGAAATGGTTACACCAAGTTATATGTAAGTTTACACAAAACACTTTACCCAAGTGAATATATAATTAATACACTACTTCAGTACAGTACAATACAGTACATTGTGCCTAAACAAAAGTAAGAATGTCCAATCCTGTGAGCTCACCTTTATGCTGAGCTTGCAGCCAACGCCCACTTCACACCAACAACAAATATCTGAGCATTCAAGTTTGCAATATGTTCACCATTTAACCACATTGCTTTGGCTCGGTAAAAGCCAGGGGAGAACCAGCTCTTCTTCTCTCTCTCCCATCCCCTCCTAACTTCACATGCCTTTTCATTTTCTCCTTATTACCAAACTTTTCATTATTGAGTGTAATTCAGGTCCAACAGAGGAAGAATGCCAATAAGTCTAGGAGGAGGGAAGGAGGAAGGGAGGGAGGGAGGAAGGAAGGGAGGGAGGGAGGGAGGGAGGAAGGGAGGGAAGAGGGTAAGTTAATTAAAAAAAAGAACTTAAAGACTGTAAGACACAAAATGAAAACATTTCACATTATTATGACTAGGCTCACCTTTGGTTGGCTGTAGTCACATGATTGTCTGGTGGGAGGACATATCCAGTAGAGTATAACAGTGTGAATAGGACTTGACCGTTCAAAATCTTAATAGAATGGGGTTTGGGCACAGTGTTGCTGACCTCCCCCCTCCTGAAAATTAAGAAAACGAAAAAAACCTAATAGGCCAAGGGGGCCAATTTAGAAAAGCCAAATAGATAGTGATGACCCCCTGGACCCTAAGGTCCCCACAAAAAATTTGATGGCCTTTAATCATTTTAGGAGTTCACACACATACATACACATATATACACACACATACATATACATCAGCTCCATTATAGTAAGATAGACATGTAAAAATAACAACAAAAACAACGGGAAAAAAATAGTAGAGCACATTTGTCGTTCATTAACTTCATTACGTATGATGATATGTATCCGATTCAGACGGTATATTCCTCTGGTATATTTCTCTGGTATATTCCTCTGGTACATTCCTCTGGTATATTCCTCTGGTATATTCCTCTGGTATAATTGTGTGTGAAGGACCTCGACAGGGTTTGATGAACATCTGAATGTTTTCTGTCAATAGTCCATTACTTGAGACCTATTCCACACATCACTATCAGAGGGGAAAGTCCCCACCCCCTCACTTATCAACAAGGAAAACTACCTCACTCCTGGACAGGACAAGTTACTCGTCTGCCTATTGCTGACTGCAACATGTCTCAGTAAACCATTCCCTGACACATCAATGGTAATGGGATGGTGGTTGTTATGGCAACCATCCAATCCTTCACCACTTCTAACAATAAACATGCTTATAAATTCCTTTGAACTAATTACAGATATAGAACTTCCAACAACAATCATTAGTTGAAGACACTCTGCTGCAGCTGTCCGATGTAATCCACCCTACCCCCCACCCCTCATCCCATTCCACCTGTCAACATACACCTCAGCTTGCATCCAGCCACTCATTTCCTTTCCTTTCATGTGCTAGATGGCATCCATTAATAACCCCCAGCTATTATATAGAGGAGAACTTTGAGACATTGATTAATTCAACAAAGGTTACACATTTGTTGTGGATGCCCTTTGATGTGCAACAATGAAGTGCTAATTTTGGCTCCACCAACAACGCAATGTATTGAAGTGGATCAACTTGTCCACTGACTAGACCAACTCTTGGCTTTGCCGAGTCTTACTGCCCAGATTAGGTCAGTCAACTGCAGCCTAAATATATTAACTTGCCTAAATAGTTCTAAAAGAGTCATCTTTGTTTGATAAAAAAATTCATTAAGTTGCAACAAAAGCTCTTGCCTCATGCACTGCAGGCCCTCCATGGGGCAAGTTGGACATTCCCCACACACATGCAGTCATCATCAAACACCTGACCAGACTGGTTCACACTATCTCCCAGCAACACAGGTAGTTCACCCTCAGGCTGATTGCCAGTGCTAATTTGTAGTGACTATGCTGGAATTGGAATAGACTGACTCCATTTCCTGTTTGCCTTAAACCTAGAAGAGATTTGGAAGTTAATCTCAGTCATGAGAGCTTCTCTAGTGATGTGAACAGATTGGACAGGAGAGGGAGTGAGGAGAGGGAGGGAGGGAAGAGAAGATGGCTTCCTCCCTCCATTTCTCTCCCTCCTCTCAAAGAAGGGAGGAGAGAGGGAACGTGTGGATAAGGATCATAATTACTCTAACCATCTAGATTACTCAAACAAAACATTTTAATACTTTTTCTGGTAGGTTATTCATCAGCATAATTTCTCTAAGATAGCAATCGACTTCTATAGCGTCGAACAAAAGAATATAATTTGTGTTTCTATGAGAACAGACATGTATTTGTTGCAATCTAGGCTATACTATATATCCACATACATTGTATATAATGTTTTAATAATAACTAATTCACTTATTAAACATATACCAACTATTAAAAAAATGTACAAGAGGCTATTGCCTCAGAGAGAAATGCCCAGAGCCAGCCAAGGAAAGGCTCAGCTTCAAAGTCAGTAGAAGAGCTGGTCACACCTTCATCCACTGTCCAAGTCGGGGATGGAGCTGTTTTCATTAGGAGAAGATGAAGGACAGGAAGATAATGAGGAGATGTGAAAGGAACAGGGTACCTAATGCAAGTCAAGCTGAAGCAAAGATAGCAATTGTTAGAGTAATTAGCCAAGTACAATGGCGATAAATTTCTGGCAACTAACGCTTGGAAACAGAATACCAGACTAATGGCCAGACTGTTAACACAACTAGTCAGCAGTGCCAGCCGCATGGAGGAGAGTGAGGGAGAAAGACTCTTTTTTTGGAAGGAGATTTTGTGCTTGAAATATTTAATTGAATGAATAATTAAATAATCTTTAGAGACTCTCTAAGTGCCAAGTGAATGGAACCAGACGTAGTTCCACTTGTATGTCTGCATCCAGTATGACTACAGAGTCTCTTGCAGTGGTCCCTTACCTCATGGCAAGGACAGTTAATCACACCCACCACATCAGGATACTAACATGTGAATCTGATACAGCCAGTGTTGGCCTCCAACATGCATGACCGCACCCACCCACCCCACTCCACACACACACACACACACATGCACACACTCTCTCTCCTGATGTAGGACACAGCTACAATGAGCATAACTTTTAATTTTGTGCTTGCAACAAAAAAGAGATATCTAATTCAACACAAACAAACCTCGAGCTATTCCTCTTGCAAATAATATTATCAAATGATCTTCATGTACTTTCCTGCAATCATGACAAAAATTATATTTAAGGCCATAAACATCTCCACAAACATCTCCACAAACATCTCCACAAACATAATACTATCAACTGGTTCACACTGAAAAAGAGAAAGAGAAGAACAAAACAATTGCAGCTATTCCAACTCTGTTATCAGATGTGCAGTGTCTAGCCAAGGGTACAGGATGTTGGTGAGGAGGGAAGTTGGGGGTGGTTTGCAGACACACTAATTCATTTATTATTCAGGACATAATATCTGTCAGGAACTTCTAACATGAGCGTTTGCAGTATTAAGTTAAGGATTCATTCCTGGGGGGGAATCTTATAGTGAGCAATTGATGTGAAACCTCACTTCTTTATTGAGTCTAACAACATAGATTCACAGGAGCAGTTGGAAAATTTGGAGATTCGACACAAACTTCAATGAATTTCCAGCAGCTTCATGAGAGGAGGGAACTGATCAGCACACAGCATATGCTGACACTAATCTTATGAGAACATCTAGAAATTGGGCCCCCCCCCCAAGGCTATTATAGAAAACTAGTTACAAAATTGTCTACATTTCTTGTTATATTATAGAGGGGTTTATTATAATATATATTATTATATATTTATTACTTATCTATCTATACTATGCAGTGCGAATAATCTGTCTCTCCGTCTGTCTGTCAGTCTGTCTCTCTGCCTGTCTGTCTGTGTATCCATGATTCACGCTTGAAGTTAAACCCATAAACACATATATTTAGAATCAGTGTCACCAGGGGAATGTCATGAGCATATCTATATGGCCACACCCCTGTGTGTATTAAAAAAGGCAAAAATGGTACTTTTTCCAGAAAAAAGAATGGAGCTATAGGCCTAAACTTTGGCATGGAGGCACAACTTAACTCTGCAAATAACATGGGGTGGGTCCAATCTGGCCACACCTCTTCTTCTTTGTGTGCAAGGCTAAAAATATCCAAAATGGTACTTCTAAAAAAAACACTGACATAATCACATGTTCCCTTTAGTTTTAAAAGTCTACATGTCTTCAAAGCAGATATTTTGTGACTACAACCGTGTAGGGCGGGTTTTTAGCAAGTATCTATAAATGTGTGTGCATGTGTGTGTGTGCATGTGTGTGTGTGTGTGTGTGTGTGTGTGTGTGTGTGTGTGTGTGCATGTGTGTGTGTGTGTGTGTGTGTGTGTGTGTGTGTGTGTGTGTGTGTGTGTGTGTGTGTGTGTGTGTGTGTGTGTGTGTGTGTGTGTGTGTGTGTGTGTGTGTGTGTGTGTGGTTAATGGACAGCCAAACGGCTGAATGGATATTGATGAAACTTTGCAGACATGAGTCTTGGGTGCCTACTACGGGGGTCTTTTTAAAACCAAAAATAAAATTCCAAAAATTTCACTCCTTGTGAAAGGGGATTTTTAATGAGCCTGTGGCTCAGTGGTTCAAACCTGAACAGGTTGATCTTTCTTCCTTTTCTTTTCTAACCCCCTTTTTCTTTCCTTCTTCTTTTGTCCCCTTCTTACTTCCCCCTTTCCTCCCTTCTTCTCTTTTTTTCCCTCTTTTTCCCTGTTTCTTTTCAAATTCTGACATGGCTCAAATGTTTTAAAAAAGTCAATTAAATATCCATAGGTTAAATGAGAACACCCACACATGCACACAAATTCTCTGTGTTACTTACTGAATTTGGGACCTGAATCGATTATTTGTAGTGATGACACAAGTTGATTTGTTATTTATTGAATTGATTTGTTATTTATTGAGTTGATTTGTTATTTCTTGAGTTGATTTGTTACAGGTAGATTACTGGTCTGAGTAGGAGGAAGCATACTTGCATACACATTCAAACATGTAATTGTAATTAGGTTATTTATTATTGAAATAATCATAATTGCGTTATATCGTCATCTCAGTTAGAGGAATTCGACCAATTTAAAGGCGGCTGATCTCTGCAGAATGTGGAGTTGTCCTGAGCAGTGTCGCCACAAGTAGTGGTTTTGGGAAATAAATTAGGAGGGAAATGGTCTGATTGGGAAATTGCCCAAACTCTCAAAATGCGGTGAATTTTCAGCATGAGTCAGGGATTCCAGACAAAGTTAGACTATAGCCAGCTGCCTATGCAGAATAAGATGAGACTGGATATGAATGCCTTCAAGTTTCTGAGTAAGGTATTCATAAGGCTGCAGAAAAAATCCAGCTCTTTACCAAGACATCTCTATTCCAATTGCCACTGTTCATGCAAGTTACACCTGGAGAGAGAATATCTGTGTCCACAATCCTTTCCATACAATGTTTCATCCCAGGGAGAACTGGAGTCCAACTGGCCCATGATCAAGGAGCTGGCCTGGGACACCAGCACAGAGAATTTCTAGCTGAATGTGCATTCATACAAGGATCCAATGGGGAACTTTCCATCCTGAATTGTTCAGCTTGGGTGTGCTGAAAATATCCTGTCTTCCTATTTTGAATGCAGATAGCAAGTGGTACAAAAGGCAAATATTAAAGCTGTGATCTGAAGAAAAAGCTGTAATATATTCAGATATGAATTTTTAATATGAGGTTTGCCTGCTTGATCATGAATCATGTCACATCACATGCCAATTGTGTGACATCACATGACTATCATTATTATATAAGGCAGACGTCCGAAGGCTGCGTGAAAGTCAGTCAGTCAGTCTTATTAACTGTTCTATTTGTAACTGTTCTACTTGGATAAACTTCACTGCACTGTACAAATTGTTATCTACCATTACCAAATGAACAAAAAAAATAATAAAACATGCACTGTGTGCATTCATGCAAGGATCCAAGGGGAACTTTCCATTCCAAATGTTAAATGGCTAAAAGTGCCAGAAGTAGTACTCGGACAACTCTTGGACATTGTCTGGGTCACAGTTGGCCACACCACTCTTCTACCAAACCACCATAAATTTATAACCCGCTCATCAGGGTAGCACACAAAAAATAGGATCACCCAACAAAAATGATGCAATCTATTTATAGTACATATAGTCAGTCAAACACAGATGAAACCACCCCTTCCTGTCCTGGCACAACTCATACCATCTATCATACACACCAATTGCAATACAATTTGATCTGGTAGGGAAATGGGTTGGGTGACACTAGGCCTCACCTTTTCCTGTGGGCATGTCATTATATCCCGGGCAATGCCAGGTATATGTTGTTAGTATATTATAATAGTTGGATGGGATAGTACTAAAATATATCAATATGAAAGAATACACACCAATTGCCTGCAAATCCACTTTCAGAACATCCCTCCACCTCTTCTTTGCCCCGTGGCATGGTCTCTTCATGTTAAGCTCCCCAAACAACAATCTATTTGGAAGCCTTTCTTCATCCATGCGACCCACATGACCCAGCCATCTTAAACGCTGCTCCAGAATGATATCAGAGATGGAGTGCTGCAAGCCAAACCTATGTGATAGGCTTTGAGATGTTAATCTTTCATTCCATTGTTGGTACCTCGTCACACCCAGGATTGTCCGAATACAACAGTTATGAAAAGAATTCAAACATCTTGTATGCACAGCCTTCATTGTCCAAGTTTCAGCTCCATACAGTAATACAGCTAGAACAACTGCCCTATACACTGCTCTCTTTGTGGCCAATGAGAGGTCTCTGTTCTTAAATACTGGCACCCTCAATCATCCAAATGCTCTAGCTGCCCTAGCAATTCTTCTAGTCACCTCACTAGTGATCTCCCCATCTCTTGAGATGTTAGCACCCAAGTATGTGAAGTCCTGGACTACATCCACAGAGCCACCCTCCACCTGCACTGGTCTGACATCACTCTCATTCAATCCCTCACCAACAACCATTCCTTTTGTCTTCTCAGTACTCACAGTCAGCCCCCATTCACTTGCCACTTTCACAAACTCTGCTGCTACTGACTCAAAACTATCCCGAGAGGTTGCATACAATGCCACATCATCAGCAAACTGGGACTCAGTTACTCTCATCTCACTCAATCTAGACTTAGCTGTGCGGTCCCCAACCAACTTCCTACCATGCTTATATAACACACTCACTCCTGCACCACTACTCCTATTGCGCCAATCAGCCACCATAGCACTAAAGTAGATATTAAATAATGTGGGTGCCAGGGTACATCCCTGCCGTAAGCCATTCCAGACCTCAAACCTATCAGTTACAGTTGAACCCACTCTAACCTCAGCATGCATCCCCTCATGGAAAGACTTCACAACATTCAACATTTTTTCTGGCACACCATACTTCTCTAGGAACACACACACACACACACACACACACACACACACACACACACACACACACACACACACACACACACACACACACACACACACACACACACACACACTCACCCACACTCACTCACTCACACACACACTCACACAACACACACACGGCATAGTTTACAGAATGTGTAACCGTTGAGAGAATCAAAGTCACCAATAAAGTTAGTGTGATACTTCATAGACCAACCATCAACTAACGTCTATGTGGTGGGACACGATAATGCAATTAACTTTTAACCCCACGTTATTTGGATTAAATTTAATTAAGTTACACTACAACTGCTAAATGATAGAGCTGAGTAATCATAACATTTAATTTACACCAACACACAAACACATGCATGTTATCACCCACTCACCCCCACACATACACACACACAGGCATAGGAAGATGTTAAAACATGGAGACACACCCTGGTTGGGAATGGGGATGTGCTTGCCATCAGGCCAAGTAACATACCATCCAAGACTGATTGCATAGAATCACGACAGTTAGATAGCGATCAGAAAACAATAAACTAATATAAAATATTCTGCTTGGTCAATAAATGTAGGAATATACATGCCCTTATATGGAGGCACGTTGTGTAGGTCAGTCTGACATCAATAAAGATGAAAGGCACTTCATTAAACTAGTGAGGTAGGAAAATGAAATAAAAACAAGAAATATTTCAATTTGTTGAGAAAAGATGAAAGACACTCCATTTAGCCAGTGAAGTGGGAGAATGTAATAAAAAGGAGAACTATTTCAATTTGTGGAGTCAGTTTGGTAGAGGTGGGACCTCATCAGCCTTAACCACATTGCACTTGGTGGTTGCCAGACTAGAACTGTAACCATGACAATGCAAAGACCAACCAGAGTGTATAAAACGCCACAGCAGAGAGGTCAGAGGTTAGGCAGTCCAGTCAGTGGTTGGGTGATGACATCAATGTCACTAAGGTTCCATGCCCATCTTAAAAATGGGATATATGTATTGGTATTTTGTAATTCAATCATACTTTTAAGTAGTAACTGTATTTTGCATTTCGAATTAAAAAAAAAAAAAAAAAAAAAAAAAAAAAAAAAAAAAACTTAAAAAAAAAACTCAAAAAAAAAAAACACAAGAAAACAACTACATCTTGCATCCAACCATTGGAGAAGGGAAAAAGAAGAAGAGAGAGATGAAAAAGGTGTAAAAAGGGAGGGACAGGATTCTCATAGAATGTAGAGGGAGTGGATGGGGGTTCAAATCCCACCCCCCACCCCCCACCCCTCCCCCTTCATTGTGCCTGACAGAAAAATATAACATCATTGGGTATTCATTCTTGTAGCAAAAAAAAAAGAAAAAAATATTTTCTGTTTATCAATGAATTCCACTCCAATTGGTCACTGGCAGACAGTGACCTCCCACAGAGCAAAGGCCTCCAGGCGAGACCTCAGTCTGCACTGCAGAGACACAGTGCAGCACTACAGGAGACACCTGGGGCCACTTCAATATAAATTTGTTGTTTTTTTTTGTAATTAAAATAATTTTTTTTCCAAAAGTAATTCCATCGGTAACTCAATCTCATTCTGCAAGAAATAACTGCACAAACTTAAATTTCAAATACAAAAAAAAAAATAATTAAGAAAAAAAGGAGATAAGAAGATAGTTGAAAAAGTCTTAAGTAGGGGGGGGGGGGGGGGGGGGAACCAGGTAGGGGTTCCAACCCCCTTCCAGTGTACCTATGAGGAAGTTATGGTATTACTGGACATGTATTCTTGTGTGAAATTGAACTTCTCCTTCCATCAACAAAAAAGAGAGAGGAAAAAAAAAGAGAAAAAAAAAAGGATTCTCTGATTATCAAAGAATCCTACTAGAATATCTCCTCTAACTGCAATGCAGTGTACACAGGCAGGCACTGAGGCAGACTCACCACAGAACACAGGCCCGACCTCATGCTACTGAGACACAGAGCAGAGCTCCAGGAAACTATGGGGCCACTACTACTGACCGAGAGAGAGAGTAGGTCTAAGTTGAACATACTATTGTTTATGTTTGTCAAAAAAAGTGCAAAGTGAGCACAAACCTGATCCACTTGATATTTAACCACCTTTTTCTTTAGAAAATACATACTTCGTACTGAGCATGCCCCACTGATCCAGCTGGAAAGGAGAAATCTCCAGGTTAAAACTAAAACTCAGAACAATAATTAGGTTTAATTAGGTGCACCTGCAGAGTTCGTTATGTGCTCTCTATTGATTAAAGTGGAACTTTGAAGGTGTTTGTAGAGAGGCTCAGATGTTTGGAGCTCTAAGGTTGCCATGGTTACCCCCTCCTTATATCTCTTGGCAGGTCAGACACTCCCACCCTTGAAGCAATCATAGCTATTCTTGGAGTCACAGAGTACTGGGGCCAACAGTCTTGTATGGTCCCAGAATGCCACAATAAATGTAACTTCCTATTAGGTGTGTGTGGTGTCATGGAAACCAGCTGCACACTGTCATCAGCTGTTATTCAGCCACTGTCAAATAATATAAGAATTTTAAAAATGATTACTATATTTTATCATTATTAAAAATCACAAGACACACACAATAATTCCAGCTGCATTTCATTCAGTTACTATCAACCTGGGACCCACCAATCCAGACTGGACTCCCCCACACCCTTTCTTTCCTTTTCCCCTCTTCCTTCCTTTTTTTTATCCTTCAATACTTTCTTCCTGAAATCCTTTCTTTTTCCCCTCTCCCCTTTTTCATTCCTTTCTTTCTTCCTTCCCCCTAAATTTCCCCCTTTGTTTATACTAACTATGTTTGTTGTTATTGTGCAAACTAATTAAACAAAAACTAATAACCCAAGTGAATTCCAAACTTTTGGCATTCTATGTTTCAGCATTACACCATGCCTCCAAAACAATCTTCTTTTATTTGAATAAAGTACAAGGAGTAGATATGGGGTTTGGAGTGGCTTTTATGTTTCCTGTCGACATTTGCCTGGGCAACCCCTGGGTACATGCTGATTAGCTAGTAGTTACTAAATCATACTGTAAACATATTACTGATCAACCTACATGTATAATATTCGGGCATTGTATAATTTCCATTTCAATCATGGCAACTTTGGAACAATACTTTGTCATTAGTAAAATACTGTTTGTTTAGCATAACAATTATATTTTCTCTAAAATGAAGGTAAAAGGAAATGCTCAACGATAACGAAGTGTCATCATGCAGTTTATACTGCAATACCCTATAGGACTAACAACCACCAACATTTTTTAGCTGTATCTTATTGCAAGGTCCACCCCAATGGCTACCAGACTATTAATTATTTACTATTAAAAAAATTGGTCTAAAAAATTGTTTTGATTAAATGTAGCCTTTCTTGTTGGACCCTTTTGGGAAATTCTGAGGCCTTCTTCTGGGACAGGACGACCAAGGGAGCAGAATAAAACTGGATCAGTGGTCCTGGGATCCAGGTTCTGAAGTTTACTTTCGGTAATGAAGACAGACAGGCAGGCAGGCAGGCAGGCAGGCAGGCAGGCAGGCAGGCAGGCAGGCAGGCAGGCAGGCAGGCAGGCAGGCAAGGATTTAGTGAAAATAGTATATTCCTTCATCGAAAGTGGGGGTGGGGGGGGGGCAAGAAAAGTTTATTTTTATAAGGGCATCCACTAAAAATGTAATACATGACATGTGGCTGGCTGCTAATACTTATCAACCTCCTTCCAATGGGTTGGCTTCCCTCCAATGGACATGACAATAAAAACAGATCATCACATAGTCAATTATCCAGCACCTAATTGCAGATGCATATATTTCCCACTGATAGCACTAATACACAGGAAACAAATTAACTTAATAAATGACAATCTATTCAGGTCACTAATCAAATAACTAATGAATGCAATGTTACCAGCCAAAACTATGTCTGGCATGTTAGGGCAAATCACTCCAACAGTCACTCCAAATCATGCACTTCCAGGCACACCCACCGTGATTCCTCCCACACAGCCCACCTCCTCCTCTGCCTTCACTGCTTTGACTGATTTTGACACCATGATTGGCAATACAGCTCCAGGCATGCTCCAGGTGAGAGTAAGGAGAGCTTGCTATCAGTGCCATTACCAAAATGCTGTGTAGTATTTTGAGTGGTTCTGCTGCTTCTGCAATATGTATTCTTTCCCTTCAGGAGAATACACAGCTGGCTATGAAATACCAGACTCCACTGCAGCTGTCCACTATGGTGGTTGTAGTTGTATAAAAATTAGTTACTTGGTTGGAGTTGGGGGGGGGAGGGAGCAGCTCAGAGAGCACTTGCCATTCTTACACCCTGTCCACACTGCACAATAAGACTGGTTTCACCACCTGTGTCTGGAACGAGTATCACAAGTCTACACTACACCTGGTTTCATCTCACCAGGTTTCACCTGATTCCACCTGAAACCTTCAGAAGGGTAGGTTTCAATCAGTTCAGCTTGAACATACCTGTGGCTTTTTTTGCTGATGTTTGCTATTAGGGATTTAGCTACTAACAGCTCTCTCCTGCTCTCTATCCTCTCTTTGTTAGATGATATTTTGGAGAGAAAGAGACAGAACAAGAAGCACACCAGAAAAGAAAATACCCAGTTTCTATACGTGGTAAAAGAGAATCAATAAATATGCCTAGCCAATTAGTCAGCCCACGCAGGTGATGTGGAGTGGGTTCAGCCCTATTCTATGCTAGTGTGGACACAAGATAACGTTTGGAACCAGGTGTTGCTGGAGAGAGGTACAAACCCGTCTGGACAGGGCTTAAAGGACAACCTATTCCAGTCAATGCAAAGCCACATGAATTAATTGTGTGTGTGTCCAAATAGTTGTCCTGCCTACCAAGAGAGAGTAATCTTAGGGAGTGCCAGGGAAAACTTCTTATACACTGCTACTATACCTTGGGTCTATATAGAGAATGGGTTATTGAAAACTTTAGGAAAAAACAAAAACAATTTTAAGGAAATTCTCTCACAGCTAGTCAAGATTACACGTGTTGCTACCACAAACATCAATGTTGATTGTCAGATTTTTATTGCTGACACAAACACAGAACATGTTTCATGTTTGGTTAATTGTTATTGTTACTATTGACCTATTTGAAATCAAGATGACCACATTTCTCAGTGACGAAGAGCTGATCAAGGGTGTAGGCCACCTGGCAAGGACCTTGGTAAGATTCTATTCATCAGCAACATAGCTGAAAAAAAAATGCCTTTGCCTTTGGTTGATGACATCAAAGGATATTTGTCCATCCACCCACTCTTCATGTTGGCAGTTCTAAGTCATGACCAAACAAAACGCAATGAAAGACTTCCTCCTTATGTGGATGTTTATCCTCCAACATTTCACAGCTCCATAAATCTACACTAAGCACACGGAAAATCAAAACAGGACAGAGGTTGGGGGAAGGGAGACAAAGTATGATATGTGAGGAAGGCCAGACAGGTCAGGACAGGGGGACAGGAGAAGATAAGTAAGGGCAAAGAGAGATATTCTGTGGGATGGCTGACAGTATGATAAAAATGATGATCATAATTCTTTAAGCTCGCCAGTTCCCTAGGTCCCACACCTAATGAGCATTCCTGGCATATTGGTTTCTAGGTTACAATCAACAATCACAATGATCATATTACTGAACATTTTATTACCAGCTGACCAGTATTCCCACTCCCCATATTAGGTACTGGTCAACAACAACAGCTACACAAATTTAAATAAATGAAATATTTACAAGCCATTTTAGTGAAACCTCAAGTTTTCTTTTCACTTTGTGTGCACAGTACAAATACCACTAATTGTAATTAACACAACCTGTATACAATTTAAACATACACACCCAGTCACTGTAGGTAGTGACCCCCCCCCCCCCCCCCCCCCCCCATATGAGGTCAGTAACACTTGGATAACATGAGCCCTGGAATGCTGAAAAAATATGAATGAAAAAAAAAATGAATGCAGCTTGTAGGATTCCATCCTCAGATAATTTCTAGTCTTATATAAAATATATATAACACATAAACAGCACCTTCAACCACACCCTCCACTCCATCACACCCTCCACCACACCCTCTACCACATCCCCACTTTACCTCCCCCAAAGAAATTCATTGCGGATTTATTACATGTCAACAATTTCCCAAGTCTTCAACTCTGTTGATAAGTCAGTTCACATCTGTATTCTCTTCTCTATAGCAAGTAAGGACAATAACAACAATCCCTGTAACAACAAATAGGAATACGCTGATTCTGACACAGGAAGGCACAAGCAACTGATGGTTAAATCTCATTTGATGTGCACATAAGTTCACTCCAGTATGAGGACATGAGTACTAGGACAACATGTGACCAGATGACCACACACTTCATGACCCTTGTTCAGTCTGCAAGTTAGCATGTCTAGAAGCTAGGAGAAAATTGATTCAACGGATGGGATAATTTTCCAACTAGAAATGCCCTCTCTTCATACTCTGATATTATTTGTTGTTGTTTCAAAGATGAGCCTTTAAATGGTTCCTGAAGCAATATACAGCAAATCAAGATTATTTTTGGTTGTGTTTTTAAGCTGTCAAATTTACGCAGTGTTGATACACTAATCATAAAGGCAAGGGAATTTTTTTGTGTGTGTAAATTCATATTGTCATTTGCTGACAACGAAGGTTTGATTTTATATTCATGACAATTATCAATGCACAAATATGCCTCAGGCCCTCCATGGCTGTGTTCAGGGCTGTGTACACGTGTGTTCATTATTCTTACTCACACAAATCGAAAAGCAACAAATAAATAAGCCGATACTTTATCGGGGGGGGGGGGGGGGAAACTGACATAAATTAGTAAAGGGTCATTTTACTTGTGGTCTACATGGGTACAATCTCATGTCCTGTAATTTTCATAAGTTCTTACAAAATGGTGAGGTGGCCCTTGCACTGAGATGGTTCTACAGTGATACAGCACTATACCTTCAATTTGTGATATTTCGAAAAAATTTCACAATTATAAGTGGGAACTTTTTTCTATTCTTTACCAGACCACTTTATTGACTGGGTGGATGGATGTGTTGGTGAGTGGATGGATGTGTGGGTGGATGGATGTGTGGATGGATGTGTGGATGGATGTGTTGGTGAGTGGATGGATGTGTGGATGGATGGATGTGTGGATGGATGGATGGACGGATGTGTGGATGGATGTGTGGATGGATGTGTGGATGGATGTGTTGGTGAGTGGATGGATGTGTGGATGGATGGATGGATGGATGGATGTGTGGGTGGACGGATGTGTGGATGGATGTGTGGATGGATGTGTGGATGGATGTGTGGGTGGACGGATGTGTGGATGGATGGATGTGTGGATGGGTGGATGGATGTGTGGGTGGACGGATGTGTGGATGGATGTTGGTGAGTGATGGATGATGTGTGGATGGATGGATGGATGGCTGGATGGATGGATGGATGGATGTGTGGGTGGATGTGTGGGTGGGTGGATGGATGTGTGGGTGAGTGGATGTGTGGGTGGGTGGATGTGTAGATGGATGGATGTGTGCGTGGGTGGATATGTAAATAATCAGAAAGATAAATGGATAGATGGACAAACAGATAAAACTCTAGGTAATAGAGAAATTGATCATAAAAAGAAAAAAAAAGAAACTGAATGAGTATTTTTAATTGTGTGTGTGCATGATTATGTCCCTCCCACTCACTCACCTGCAGCGAGTGCAAGCACACACATCTACACAGTTGTCCTCTTCAAGATTGAAGGACGTCATCTCCACTGCTCCCTGTAGGAACTCTGCCCAACCTCAGTTACACTCACATGACTATCACATGACTATCACATGACTATCACATGACTATTACATGACCCAATGAATCCTACACAACAATAACAGAACTTTCTAAATTGATTCATCCAGGGTACACACAAACACAGAGCATCCAACACACAATTCCACACAAACCACATCACATCTGACATTGTGTATCTGATCTGTTGTGCATTTAATTTCATGCTAAATGATGATAAACTAAATCCAACTTTATTGGGGTTGGTGCCTACTTGAGATAGCATGAGCTAGTAAGTACCAAGAAAAGTTCAAGTTGCCACACTAGGTCCATCCATCCTGCCTCCACACACCATCCACAGGACTAGGTTGGTCTAACCAGTACCCCAGGCAGTCAGCTGGGGGAACTGGTGGATGGGGGAACTGGTGTGATGGGGGAACTGGTGGATGGGGGAACTGGTGGAGGGCCATGGGGAACTGGTGGATGGGGGAACTGGTGGATGGGGGAACTAGTGGATATGGCAACTCCAAGCACAGGAAATGGCAACTCCAAGCACAGGAAATGGCAACCAGCCACTCACAGCAATCCACCCGAAATTTTAATTTAAAAAAAGGGGGGGGGGGGGGGAAATAGAAGAAAAAAAGAAGAAAAAAGAAGAAAAATATAAGAAAAAAATTAAATACATAAATAAATTAAAAAAATTAAGTGGTGACAAATGGAATTGCTTTTGCCTGGATTTGTTCATGAATTGTAGGCATGAGTATTCATTGATAATTAATGTTCACAATTTAGGAGAACACTCTTCCCGAATTTTGAGTTTAGCAATGGCTAGTTGAAGATCAGTTAATACATAATTAAATAAAGCTAATCATTTAATCAATTTTTAAAAAAATCAAAGTCTTTAAAAAAAATTTTTTTTTTTATATCAGAACCTCAACAAGACTGCTTATAAATTAAAATAACTTCTGGTGAGGTTAAGTTTATTCCTCAGGCATATCAGAGAGAACCACATAGGGATGAGAAGGGCCCCCCCCCCCCCCCATAGACTAATGCACAGTGCACTGGCAGCTGTATCTCACTCTAAAGGCACATTTTCACACCAAATTTTCCACATATAAACTTTTGAGGATGAAGTATGTTGTATTAAAATTTCAACTTTGCACCTAAAGTCAAAGCATAAATGTTCATACTTTTAAAAATTCACTTTTCATTTGGTTTCAGCATAGTAATAAGTTGTTCTTTTTTCTTTCAGAAAGCTGAAGTCCAAAACTTAGTAGATATTGACCTGATTCTATTGCCATTCTATTTTCTACCATGGTGAGCAGTGCAACTGTCATGGTCATTTATCTTCAAGGTGTTAATTACACACACTCACAGGGCAATGAGAATATCTCCAATCACATTTGCACTAAATCCTATGACTGGTAAAGGGTCTCTACATTGGTTTGTATAATGGCATCTATATGTCAACTTTCGACCAATCATGCTGAAATTTGGTGTGTGGTCTCCAAGTAACTATGATGTTGTTAAACACATGTGGGTGTGGTAATGGGTGTAGTTTCTTTATAGCCACACCCATAGGAAGTGTTTGGGTCGCCAAAATTAATTAGATAACCAAACAGGCTGACATTTGGCATGTCCCCAAATATCCTGTGGACATTATTTAATCACATGTGTGTGTGGTTTATTTATAGCCACACCCATATGCACTTGTTTTGGTTGCCAAAAAACATATTATAGGTCAAATTAGGCTGAAATTTGGCATATGGTCTCCAAGTAAATGGATGAATGTTGTTAACCACAAAGGTGTGGTTTCATAATAGCCATACCCACCACAGGAAGTTGTTTGGTTTGCTAAAAACTAACAGGATCTATCAGGTTGAAATTTGGAGTGTGGTTTCTCTGTAACCAGGTGTGGAATCTCTGTAACCAGGTGAGCATTAACAAATATGGATGTAGTAGTGGGTGTGGCTTTGTTGTTGCCACATCCACAAGTTGTTTTGACTACCAACAACTAGTCAGAAGACCAATCTGGCCAACAATTTGGCATTGGTTGGTTTGTAAGTAGCCAGGTAAGAGTTATTAATCACATGTGGGTGTGGCTGTGGGTGTTGTTTTGTTGTAGCTATACTTGTAGCAAGTGTTTTGATTACCAAGAACTAACCTTATGACCAATCAGGCAGAAATTTGGTATGTGATCTGTAAGTGACCGGGTTTCTGTTATTAACTACCTGTGGGTGTGGTATTATCATAGCTACATCCACAGTGTTGTTGTTTTTTACTGCCAAACACTAATCAGAGGACCAACAGGTTCAAATTTGGCATGTATGTTCCAAATAATTGTATGAGCATTATTAACCATCTATAGGTGTGTCAATGAGTGTTGCTGTTTTTTCATAGCCACGTACACCTACAGAATTTATACACCTACAGAATTTATACACCTACAGAATTTATACACCTACAGAATTTATACACCTACAGAATTTATTGTAGGTGGGATGCATTCCTTTTTAACTCAATTAATTGTTGCAGACTCTTCACAGGTTCAACAGAAAATGAAGGCAAGCAAGAGTGCACCAAACATTTGTTCCAATTCATTTGGAACAAATTTTTGATGCTCACTTATACAACATGCTCTGGTAAAGAAAAATCACCTAAAACTAATTATGCTATTGTTCAATTTTTGAGCTGTATGCTTGTTCCCAGGCAGGGTGGCCACGTCTGGAGGAAGTCTTACAGCCAGAAATGGAAATTGATAATGGACATAAGACAAAAAATTTTATAACCAAATGTTTATATTAGCTAAATAAATTGTTTAGAAGTATACTATTGCTTAGTGCTCAGATATTATTGGCATGTTCTCTAGCATTAACCTGGCCCATGGCTAGTCTCTCCCAACTCACCTACTGAGAGGGAGGGAGAGGTTGACCACACCCAGATTAATTAAGCATCCAACAAAGTTGTTTTCCTGTTCGCTTTTCCAAAATATTAACCTGTTTAACCTCTCTATCAAGGTAGTTTTTTCAGCCCAATTAGCAGAAAATTTGAACATGCTAAATTAACCAAAATTTTACTTCAGTAGAGAGAATATAAAAGGACAGAATAGGCCAAAAAGACAGATTTTTTGGGGCTAAAAGTGGCCTACTAAAAGAACAGATTTAGAATTTTTTCCTATCCTAATGTCATTTTCCATTAGGACAGTTCCTGAGTTTTCAGGCTATGAAATGGGACGAAGGACAACCCTGTACCCAAATTTCCCAGCTGGACCCTTTACCAAACCGCTGCACTGGTAAAGGGTCTAGCTATCTGAGAGACAACCTGTTCCCAAGGAGCTGAAGGTTTGGGAATCCCCCCCAAGGTTTGCCCCGCCCACTAACCTAAACTCCCCCCAAAAATTCTTTTTTTTTCTTTTCCCCGTCTGAACGGTGAAAAGCTTGGGAGAGGCGCTCTTTTCACGGAGGTGAACACTGCAATGCCGGTGAGCACCTGCAACATCAAAGAAAGTGAAAGGATGAACGGAGAGGAAGAAAGTTCTAACTCGGAAGGAGAGTCATCCTCCTGTGAGAGTGCGATGTCTGTGTAGTGAGCATTAATTCGAATAATCCCGTTTGTTTATCTTCAGTTGACGAGGATGAGTCGGAGAGGAGGAAAGGAGATTGTCTCGATGATATACAATACCTGGAACAACAGTTTTCAGACCTCAAGGAATTGTAAAGTGGTAGTTTCAGTTAAACTAGCTTGCTAGCAAACTCCATTTTGTGATAAGGGAGGGCATTTAAATGTGTAGGCTTCTGGGCACTCCTGCTACTCCAAACTATTAACCTGTTATTTGTTATGTTGAACTTTAGCTTCCAGGGTGGTGAGTTTAGCCACACTCTAAACTCACCCCCAATCAATACTTTTGTGTAAGTTAAACTTCATTACATCTTTAGAATGAAATTATGTTGTTTTTATTTTATCCATCAAAAAAAAAGTTTGTTTACTTTTTTTTCCTCATGCACAATCTCACTGCACCCCTGTTTCTACAACTAGGACCAGCCCAGGTCTCAGCCTTCTTCCTCTTCATAATCCTTCCTTTACTCTTCTTGGTGGAAGCCAGGTAATTATTATTAAAAAAAATTTGTTGCTTTTCTAGACATAGGAACACAAGTGAAGGTATTTTAAACTTGAGTGGATTACATCCGATGTCCTTAAACTTCATTAGCATTGTTAGTTTTAAATTTAAATTTGGTCCATCTGAACTGGAATAGCTGTGACTGCATGTTTCAAGGATATTCCACAATCAATTTTTTTAAAAATGGGATGGGGAATAAATTAAATTAATTAGGTAATTTAAAACTAATAATACTAATGAAGTTTAAGGACACCGGATATTATTGACTCCAGTTTAAAATACCTTTGCTTGTGTTTCTATGTCTAGAAAAGCAAAAAAAAATTTTTAATAATAATAATTACCTGGCTTCCACCAAGAAGAACAAAGGAAGGATTATGAAGACAACTATTTCATCAATGTGGAGTGATCACATTACAGGGGGATGGTGGGTCCAGAAAGTAGCAATTGGGGTTACAAATTGTAGTAGTCTTGTGGTAAGCTATGTAAGCATGAACTATGAACTTTTTCTGCTTGTTCATAGTTGGCTATATTATGCCAAAAAAATGAAGGGGTTTTTTTTATTTTTTATATAAGAATAGCTTAGAATTCTAATATTTTCAGAACATCCAGTGCATGCAACTATTTAACCAATTCTCTCTACTTTGAGTGATTGCTGAGGTTCAATTTCCTTGAAAATGGTATATTTTACCCATCCATTATTTCTGATCCTTCAGCTACACATAAGAAGTTCGCTGTCTGTCTGGTTAGGGTGGGCTAGGTGGTGGTGGTGGGAATTGCTGTAGCTGTTGAATTTGTTGCCAGTTTTGCACTTTCTGG
Organism: Lycopodina hypogea; assembly: GCA_963969325.1. NCBI lineage: Eukaryota > Metazoa > Porifera > Demospongiae > Poecilosclerida > Cladorhizidae > Lycopodina > Lycopodina hypogea. Next base: position 1,300,377 of record OZ017788.1, read on the forward strand.
GATTTTCCCTTCCCCCCCCCCCCCCCCCCCCCCACACACACACATCCCATTCCTGGATCCTCCACAGATAATGGAGTACTTTTTTGGGAACACTAGCTGGGAGTTGCTTTGCTGAAGCTTGGCTCACTTGCCTCTGATGAACTCTCTTTGCTAAAACTCACAAAATTGAATCTCGGTTGAAATTATCTTAGCAAAATTCTTATTGAAATGGGCACTAACCTTGCCACTACACCTACCCCCACACCAAATTTCATTTACTTTCAGCAGGAAATACCCTTTCAATTTTCTTTAGCTCTCAATATTTAGAAATTATGTTCAGAACAGGGCAGTCACAGCTGGCACACTACTATGAGTGAGTGTCTATGTGAATGGGTGGGGGGGGGGGGGGGGGGGAGGGAGGGAGAGAGAGCAGAATCTGTTTTGAAGCAGACAATCCTAGCTGCTACCTAATAGCTGAGGTTGAGACAACTTTAGTTTGCCTTTTTTAATATAACTTCTTTTTTTTATTATTATTAGAAAACAACAACATAATAAAATTAGGGAGAAAAACCAGGTGGAGTTGTCTCAATCTGGCCATTTTTCTCCCTCATTTTATTTTTGTTGTTTTCTAATTTTAAAAAATTATATTAATAAGGCAAACTATATTTTACAATTTCACCTGGCAGCAGACAGAGTGTAAAAGCTGTTCCACCTCACTTTTAAACCCACAGAATGGTCTATGTACCTACCTATGTGGCTAATGCACTGCCAAACCCTGGGACCTCCTGACTTCACACTTTGCTTGCATTTACAACCAGACCTGGGGAGTAACTTGGGCAATGTCAAATCCATGGGTGGGAATGTGAGGGGGTCCAGCAGACACTGAAAAACAGGAAGTTAAATGGGTGTGGTGAGGTTATTCCAGGACCTAAAACTGGACCAAAATTGCACTAAATGTTAATTATCTCTGTTGAAATTATCTTTAGTAAAATTCTAAGAAAATGGGTATCAACTTTGCCACTATACGTATCCTCATGCCAAATTTAATCTCCCTTGTGCCTCAGAAAGAACCTTTCAATATTCGAACATATTAAGCATTATGAAAGGAAGGACATCACATTCCTTTTTATATAGGAAATGGAGAATATATAGTAATATTATTATTATTATTATTACTATTATTATTATTACTATTATTATTATCATTATTAATGAGCAATTGTATCAGTTTTGTCAGGCCCAACATTGGCTTAAAAGTGTAACAACATTTGGTTTTGTCAGAGGCCCTCAGCAGTTGCTGCCATTGTATGTAGCAGTCTCTGTACTGTATGCACACACAAGGCACAAGGCACGTATGTATACTCCACCCCACACACTCAGGATGCCATTGTCTCCCCACGTCTTGGTCTTTCAAAACTTTGCATAAAGTTCTTCAGCCAGACCTTTCAAGTAGGACTCCTTTATTACCCACCACCTATAGAGCTATCTGAGTTTCATAATTACTTTTTTGTTGGGCTGGTCTAACTTCCTCTTTCCATTCTGAAAGTCTTCCTGTTCAATTCCTGGTCATAGCTGTGTTTTTCCCTTATAATTTTTTTTTCTTCTTCTTTCCCAGTGGAAATTCAGTGGACTTGGATTTCAAAAACAACATTGAGTCATAATCGAGTGGTTTTTGTTTGGCTGGAAATCTCCAATCTTCCTTAGTTGTTGCAGCCCCTGACTCTGTGTGTGTGTGTGTGTATGTGTGAGAGAGATTGGTGGGCCAGTGCACTGTTGGGGTGGCAATAATGGCTACTGGCTTGTACTTATCTTTCCTTGAATGGCTGATATGTTGGAAATGGAATATTTGCAGGCAATATTGCTCTGTTCCCTTCGAGAGGAAGACTTCTGGCCCATATTTCTGTCATCCAGTGTGATTCCTTGGAACTCGTAATTGCCTGTCTGTTATTTCATGCGGTGAATTGACCAGAGCAGTTGTAAACTGGCCTGCACATCCTTAAATAAGTGCTATAGAGTGCAGGTTACTCCCTGTACACTCCACCCCCTGTACACTCCACTCCCTGTGCACTCCACTCCCTGTGCACTCCACTCCCTGTGCACTCCACTCCCTGTGCACTCCACTCCATGTGCACTCCACTCCCTGTACACTCCACTCCCTGTACACTCCACTCCCTGTACACTCCACTCCCTGTAGTTTTGTCCCCCACCACATGCAATGTGGGAGTACTGACTGATGCTGTACAACCTTGTTAGCTCAGAATAGCTTGGGGACCTGAGCTTGTTCAAATTTGTTCAAATTTGTGATATTTTCTGGAATGTCCAGGTTGGCTGAAGTGAATTTCAAATGTTGAACACAATTCACTATGTATCTGAGATATTTTAGCAGCTGTCAAATATTGTGACACCATTTGGCACAAGTGCCCCCCCCCCCCCTCCCACATACACACACAAATACACACAGTACCTTAGCAACCTTTACCAATACCAATATTAAATGCTTCCCACTGACTGATGTCATCTGCATGGACTTTGGTCGGGTGGTGGCATGACCATTGGGTGTTGTCCAGGTTACTGCACGAGAAGCTGGAGGACATAGACTACCGTATCCAGACCATCACCGAGGGCAACGCTGCTGAGTACCTGCACCCCAAGAGAGACCTGCAGACCAACCTGGCACGTAACTTGGACATGGCTGACATCCACCTCAAGATGAAGGTTGGGCAGAGATGCACAGGCAGCCATTGCAAGACTGTGGGCTTCATAGGAATGCACGCACATGTAGTTACATGCATGCACTGTGGCAGATGCTAATGCCTGTTGTCATGGTGATGATGTCTTCTCTGCTGGGCTCACTTGGGCCGGCTTGTAGACATCCCTGTGCCTCCATGATCCTCTGTGTGGCTCCTTGTGTGAGTGTGTTGTGATTCCGTTTGTTCGTGTTTCACTCCCTCCTCCCTCCCTCTCTCTCCTCCCTCCCTCCCTCTCTCTCCTCCCTCCCTCCCTCTCCTCCCTCCCTCCCTCTCCTCCCTCCCTCCCTCTCCTCCCTCTCCTCCCTCCCTCCCTCTCCTCCCTCCCTCCCTCTCCTCCCTCCCTCCCTCTCCTCCCTCCCTCCCTCTCCTCCCTCCCTCCCTCTCCTCCCTCCCTCTCCTCCCTAGGTGAACAATGTTGAGGTGAAGTACAAAGAAGAGGTGGTGTCTGCTAAACAGGACTTCAAGGTAACCCCGTGGTGGACCTGGTGTGATGTGTCCAGTTGATCATGACATCCCAAACAACAACAACAATAAATGTGTTGGAAGTATATGGAATGATGTTTCTTGTTGTAAGAAAGAAAGTGATGTAATTTTATATTAATGGATGTACAACCCAATTACAAGTGCTGGCACCTGCTTTTTGTTGATTGTTGAAGGAGTTGTGTCTGAAGACGCAAGAGAGAATGAAAATGGAGATACAAGAGAAGATACAGCGGCTTCGCAACTCCCGAGGTAAGATGAGTGATAACCCTTTACCTCATCTTCAAGAACTTCCCTTTTACTTGGAATTTGTGTCACATTGAATATATTGTGGTTTTATCATTGTAGTGGGTGTGGTTATTTCAAATGTTTGGGTTCAGCCGATGCCATTGGGGCAGTGTGTAGACTTCAAGGCAGACAGCCTCTTCACCATGGTTCTATTCATTGTGTAATGATGCTGTTGATTTGTGGCTTAACTCAGTCGGTAGCTGAATGTAGACACTGGATGTGATGATTTCATTCCACTCACTCACACCTGTTGAATCATGGACCCAGCTGTGTTATAGTCCCAGGTGAATTTAGTTTGACTAGTTAACCCATTAACATCGACTGCTACTTTCTCAAGTGCTGTCTTCACTCATGGCATAATCTTGATACTCTCACTGGGAGGATGGCTTTGCTTCTATCTGATTGTTGATTAGGAGTTACTGTACCCACTTGATTGCTGTTCCATCCGCTGCATCTGCAGTGTTTACCACTCTCTTTGCATCCTCTAAGTGTTCACAGAGTAAACAGACAGCATCCTCGATCCAAATGTTCCAGCTAGTTGTTTTGGGTTGGGGAGGAAATGGCAGGTTGGGGCAGGTTGGATTGCACAGCCATGTGTGAGAAGGGGCATTCTTAAACATCTTTTTTCAAAGGGCTAGGGCTAGGGCTAGGGCTAGGGCTATCTTGGCAACAAAATTATTCCATACTTGGTCAAAAAAAGATGAAATAGGTTAAAAATACAGAAAAAGGTATTTTAGGTCAAAAAACATGTTTGGATAAAAACCTAAGTATCCTAACTAGAGTGATACTATACTCTTCTATCATATGGTAAAGGTTTAGCCATAACAGATAAAGTGAAACCTTCACTGTCAGCAAATATGTTGCCAGTTCCCACAGCATATGTGCATTACCTGGTCTCCTCGAGTCACCTCCAAGCTCCTCCCACATGAGGTGTCTCTCCTGTATGGTGATGTAAGATGAGCTGAACACTTATTATCAACAAAACTATTACTTTGACATTTTTAGGTGTGTAGTTGTTGTGTGGTAAATATTCATTCACCTTCGAGCCACACCCCCAGCCCCTCTGCTCTAGAAAGAGATAGGAAAAGTTTTTCTTTCCTTTTTTTTCTTCTAGTATTAATTTTTTTTGTTGATTAATTTTGTTGGTGTTTTTAACTCTTTCATTGATTTCATTATTATATACGAATCCCTCCACCCCCTCACGAATCCCTCCTCTCTCGTATGTGCCTCTAATGTTTGTCTTATTTATGATCTGCTAGCTTCTCTTTGCTCCTCTTCTCCACAGAGTCTTCTGTCCGAAAGAGAAAGTTGAAAGGTGGTGCAGGTACAATGTTCCAGTTGCTAGGGAAGAGGAAAAAGCCTCTCAGTGTGGCAGATATCCTTTACTAACACATACTGGTTTTGTGGTGTGTGCTACTTAGAGTAACTTGGTGTGCTCTGTATAAATTTTCTTGAGTGGCTCAGTAACAAATTCCTTGGTGTGCTCTATATGGAATATATGGGTGTATTGAACTCGGACTGTCATGGTGCCTCTCTATATAGACTCTCTTAGTGTGTTCATAGTGCACTCTGTATGAACTATCCTGGTGTGCTCTATATAGAATGTATTTCCCTTTCTTTTTGTTGCTGGGCTAATGGGATGTGATGTGTGCATCCTTGACTGTCCTGCCTGCTTAAGTCCCTGCATCGTGTACAAACTGAGAGATCCAGACATCACACGAGACCTAGCTGACATCATGGATGCAGGGGTGAGCTAGTCACATCAATGTGTTATGCTTGTGTGACTAAGGATTACGTTTGCAGTGTTAATACTAATTAATCTCCAATCTCAAACCATCAGCTTCCATTGAGTTTATAAGTTCCCTGGACACATGCAGCTGCATGAGCTTGTCTCCTGTCTGATCACGACATTAAACCATGTATCCTATGTGCAGTTCCTTGTCAAATCACATGACACATTCTAGTTTAATCAAAATATCTCATGTAAGTCAACTTGATGTCTTGGCAAGATAATTAGGGCAGTATATTCACAAACTTACCCATATCTTCTGTATATCCGAATTGCACATACCCTGTTACCAAGGTTACAAGGCTATTTGTAATGCAGCTGTGTGCATGTTGCCTGCAGGACATTGCTGCTGCTGCTGTTGGAGTAGTGGAAGCTAAGCGACCGCCCAGCAGTGAGTGTTTGATGATCAGTGGCTGTGCACGTGTTGTGGGTGGGTGTGGTTTGGAACAAGGAAAGTCAGTGTAGAGAACTGGACCTCGGCTTAATGCCTATAGTTTCCTAATTGGTGTGGATGTGGTTTATCCTAGGGAATTTGTGGGTGTGGTTTAACTAAGGAATTTGTAGTGGGTGTGTCTCTTGAAAATGTCCTCTTGTAATTTCTGTTTGTGTGTGCAGAACGACAAACCACACGATCTCTCAAAGACAAGACCACAGAATGAAAGATCTGCTTCACTCTACACTCATCCAATTAATAATATAATGCCTCTAATCCTTGTGCACTCTTCTATATCTCTGCTTGCTCTATATCCTTAACTCTCTGTCATTAACTCCTATCATCCTGCCTATCTCTATATCATTAACTGTCTCTATTTCCCCTCTTGCTGATTATCCATGTCGTCATCTATTTATACACTCAGGAATTATCTCTCTTTATTCTCCTGTCTCTATATATCGCTGGCTATCTCTCTATCTTCTATTAATTTTTAAATGGTTAATCTCACAGAATATGTCTGTGAATCACTCACACTTGCTATCCATGGAGTAAGTGCATACATCAATCTCGTTAGTACCAATGTATGCACGCCATGGGGAGGGTGTGTGGTCAGTCTCAATGGGAGTGACAGTGTGTGGGGGGGGGGGAAGAGAGACAGGTGGCTTGGAAGGATGTAGCAGATGTGGTATGGACCACAGAGGTCAAGATAAGTCACAAGTGGTTGTCTCCAGTATGTCGTGTTATGAGTTCCACACAAAATATTCTAATTAGTTTTGTGTGTTCTACATGATTCCCTTGAAGAAAAAAAGGGTGTGTGTGTGTGGAAGGAAACAGCAGATGTAGTTGAGCAGGTAATATTGGTGTAGGCCACATGAGACTGCTCCGGTCTGGATACAATCAACAAACAGTATGTCCTGTCAATCTACAACTAGGTGACACCTGGACATGCTGGTCCTGATGAAGATGGTAGTCTGGGCTATGCCAGGGAAGACCAGTACATGTCTATGTGGTGGGGGGGGGGGGGGGGGGGTTCAGCTATCCAAGATGTGATCAATTATACTTGCTAGCTATGATAAAGTGAAATCCAGAGGTTAAAGTGCAAATCTACTCTTGGATGAAGGAAAAAAAGAAAGAACAAACACTTGTGTTCCCCTCATTTTATTAACAGTGCTCTCTCTCTCACACACAACACACACAGTATCCTCCTTTTGAACCTGCAACTACAGTAGTAGCTCTCAGTAAAACCATCTTGAACAAGATTCTGATTAGGATAGAGTGTTGCTAGCTTATGTTATCAATCCTTCCATGTTAGTGTGTGGGGTGGGGTGGGGTACATGGTAAGTGGTGTCATGTGTCCATCAGAACTGAATCCATGCATGAGCTGATGTGTAGATAAAGAATTATTAGAAGTCAAATATTTGGATTTTTTTTTTTTTTTTGAAGTTGGGTTGTTATTTCAGATCAAAAGCCATGCAATGTAACCTTGGGAGGGAGGGAGGAAAGGAGGTGCATATGGTCATGTGAGCCGACGTTTCACACGTGCATAACAGAACTGTAAACACAGCCATGTCTGTGATGGATGTTAACCCCTTACCTAACACATTGTTACCCCACTCTATTATTAGTAACACGCTTGCAGGCAGTCTAATAATAGATCTGATGAGAGCACCAAATAACATTGATGACATGACACACAGTTACTTCCAAAGTTTCTTCATGGACATGTTCTTTTCTGAGTCCTTGGTCATCACCTGCAGTCACAAGGACACCATCACCATGGCAACACAGTGTTGTCAGTTTAAAACAGGTTCAAATAAGTTTTAAATACAAAAATATTCATAAATTATTACAGTGGCCATCAAAACAATCAACATCAAGAATTGCAGCTGCAACTAAAAGGAAACAACAGAACATTAGCCCAGACAGAAAATGCTGACGTTTTAAGCACATGCAGTTTCCCTTGCACAAGGTAATCTACACAATAAATAACGTACATTCTATATACAGGTGTGGTCACCATGGAAACAAATATATTGTCACACCCACTGTTTCAAATGACATAAAATCCTATTCAACTATGTTATGCATAATAATGTGAAGTATAAAATTCAAATACCAGTTGCCTACTTTCCCTTGTAGCTACATGCAGAATATGAGGGACTTCCCTTCTCATCATGAGAACCATCACCTCATGGCAACCATGCTGGTGATGTGTGTGTGTGTGTATGTGTGTGTGTGTGTGTGTGTGTGTGTGTGTGTGTGTGTGTGTGTGTGTGTGTGTGTGTGTGTGTGACTGGATGGGCTCTATATGGAGTGTGTGACCATACACTCATGTGAGTTGGAACACTGAAGACCACTTCTGTCTGCATGCACACATGCTCTAATCTTATGATCCCAGAGACACAACACCCAATGGGAACTACATGAAACATTGGGACATGGTATCCCTGCATGACACACTAACCACCGCATATCTTCCTCCCTCCTTCCCAGTTCTCATGGGGGGGGGGGGGGGGAAGGTTCTCAACTCCCTGCTCCCTGCTCCCAATTCTTCACATTAAAATAACTTATCAAAACAAACACACACAAACACAATGTTAATTATGTCAATAATTTTTGTTTCAATGAAATGAAAGTGATGTAGATGAGAACTTTAGTTTGAGTTGTCCACTGATGAACTAGCCACAGCAACACCACCTGATATAAACAACTAGAAAGTAATTGCAGAGAGAACTCCCCCCCACATTGAATAATCCTAAAACCAAAAAATAGCTCCATCCATGAACAATATCACCCTCTACCCCCACCCCAAGAAAATATCATTTGGCATCCCTGATCACTAACATCACCATAGCACCACAAAGCTAACCATGGTATCAGTATGATCAAACAACAACAAACAAACAAAGGTAAACAACCAGATTAAAACTGCACCCTCACCTTAGCAACGGCCATTTCGAAGTCCTCCTGAGTCACATGGACTCTCCTCTCCCTGAGGGCATACATACCTGCCTCTGTACACACACCTTTAACCTCCGCACCTGATGACCCTGGCATGCCCTCTGCTATCTTCCGTAAGTTAATGCCACGAGTGAGATTCATTTTACGGGAATGAATGCGCAAGATATCCAGTCTTGCCTGAGGGAGAAGATAAATAGAGGCAGATATTATAGAGACAGAGATAGATATATAGAGACATGCCTATAAGTCAATTTGTAGGATAAAGACTATGAGATTCACTGATGTATAAAGCTAGAAGAAGGCGCAAAGGTAAGACATACGTCTTCGTTGGGAGCTGGGAACTCAATCTTCCTGTCTATCCTTCCTGGCCGCAGGAGGGCAGAGTCTAGGATGTCTATACGGTTCGTCGCCATCACCACCTTGATGTTCTGAGTGGCTTCAAACCCGTCCAACTGGTTGAGCAGCTCCAGCATGGTACGCTGTACCTCACTGTCACCTGCACCAACACACAGACGGCATTTCAAATCCTTCGGCTATGTCCTATGACTGCTCCCCTCACAACCCCCCCCCCCCCCCCCCCCCGACCATTCCTCCTCTACCTCAGGTTAGGTTAGAGCACACACACAGACAGAGACATGTGTCTGCACAGATGACTGAAGGCTCTCTGGTAACCATGACAACCCACGATCACCAAACACATCCTCTCTCTTACCTCCAGAGCCACTCCCAAGTCTTGATGAGCCAATGGAGTCAATCTCGTCCATGAAGATGATTGAAGGAGCATGTTCCCTGGCCATTACAAACAGCTCCCGCACCATCCGAGAGCCTTCCCCGATGTACTTTTGCACCAGCTCGGAGCCAGACACTCTGATGAAGCAGCACTCAGTGTGGTGGGCCACAGCACGGGCCAGGAGGGTCTTCCCCGTCCCCGGGGGGCCATACAACAGTACCCCCTGCACAAATATTGCACCCCTCAATCATGCTGTGTACACCTCAATATACATGTACTTAACCAACTCAGTTGTATGTAAGCTGGATGTGTGCCTGCACACCTGTGTGCATATGTACATGCATGTGTAGAGACTAATTGTATCATGTATGTTATGAATATATTGAGATTAGTGGTTATGATTGGATCCTCTGACTCGGGCAGACCTCTGTTGTTATGTGAGGCAGTCGTGGTATTGTTATTTTTATCTATCTATCTATCTATCTATCATTCTTTCTAAATTTTTTAGCATTTGTGCATCTGTTAGATTACTGTGGAACATCAATTAATCTAATTATGAGAGTATAGAGATAAATTCTATCACGTTTGAATATACAGACACTATTGTGTATATTCGATGGTGTTGGGACAGTGTTCCTTGCACACTTATATAAAGACTTGTATATGAAATCACATGATTATCACAAGTACATTTCCAGCCAGGGCAATATGTGGTAAGGGGTCACTACATGTATAGGCATACAAGATCAGAGATAGACACACATGTGCATGAAATGATAATCCACTGCACACACATAGGGTAAGGGGTTTATTACACCTACACCTGCATATAGGGTAAGGAATATCAACTACATGTAAACATGGAAAGGTGTCGGTAGTCACTAAGCCATAGTAACATGTATGAAGCAGTTATTATCCATGAAAGGTCATGTTAGGGTCAAAGTATTTCCATGAACCCACACCACAACAATGCACTGCTCACCTTTGGCTGGTCAATTCCCAGAGACTCAAACAGCTCAGGGTGCTTAACAGGAAGCTCTATCACCTGCAACCATGGCAACACCACCAGTAGTCACATGACAACACCACACCACACCCACTAGCTCACTTCTTTGATCTCCTTCATCTGTTTGTCCAGACCCCCAATCATGTCATAGGTGGAGTCAGGAACCTTCTCCACCATCATTAGACTCACCAGGGGGTCCACCTGGAGGACACACACACACACACACACACACACACACACACACACACACACACACACACACACACACACACACACACACACACACACACACACACACACACACACTCAATAGAATAGTCACACACACTCTCTCAATAGAATAGTCACACACACACACACACACACACACACACACACACACACACACACACACACACACACACACACACACACACACACACAAAATGCAAATTGTCTAGCTACCGTCAACATGGTCACGTGCACCTGACATAGTCAGGGTGCCTGTGCACTAAGCAGGCACTATGAGTCAATGCAAGCAAACTCCTGGAGCCAGGCTAGGAACTCGCAGCAGGACTGATCAAGACTCTCAGCTTGTGGGTGTGGGCACCCGAAGTCCCACCTGGACCCTTAGCTGATTGACAAGCTATGGCCAGTGAATTTGCACCCTAGAAAATTCCAGGTCCCCATCACAGCTGGGTGGACTGGTGTGGGAAGAAGATGTTGAAGGACAGGAAAATTCTCCTGTCAGTGCTGGGTTTGAACTCGCAACCATGGGGTTATTAGTCCAAGAGCATAACTACTCAGCCACACACACGCGCGCGCATGATCACTCCATTACCTTGTTGGGCAGTATTTTGTGGAGCTTGTAGCTGTCGTTCCTCAGGGCCACACGGCAATTAGCCTGGACGTCAGCCATCTCTATATTCTTGTCCAGGTCAACCACATACTTCCCCTCTGGATGAACCTAAAAGCACAATGACAAATAAACCATGGCCTGGGGCAAGAGGGTTGCCATGGCTGACAAGACTGTCCAACAGTCACACACTCACCTTCACCAGCACCTTCTTCTTGTCCATGGGCTTCACCACCTCACCTACATGGGAGCCCTGCTCCTGCAGCAGCTGCAGTTCTTCATGCAGCAGTCTCACCTTGGCATTGAGGTCGTTCCTCTGTGCCTCCAGACGACGCACATTCTGATACTTCTCAGCTAGAACCAGCTGGAGGAGGTGGTATGCACATAAGGTACGTTCACAACAAACACTGCCTACCCTTTACCTTATTTTCAACCTCCCTCCCTCGTGTATGCATGTAGGTGTGTGTGTGTACGAGTGCATGTTGTGTGTGCATGTGGTGAGTGCATGTGTGTAAGTATTTGTGTGTGTGCATGTGTATGTGTGTGTGTATGCTGGCTGTTTCGTCATTTCAATATCAATCAGTTAACTGGTAGTTTCTGGATGTGGGAGGTCCCCAATATAATCCATATCACATCTTCCAAAGGTCTTACACCACCTTCTCTTCTACACAATCCCCTGCCCCATGGGTGAATTCATCTTCCCCCCTCCCCCCCCTCCAGAGATGAGGACACAGTAAGAAATTAAACTATACCTCATGCAAGAACTCCTACATCTATCAACCATATTTCACTCCAACCATTCATAATGGTGTTTTTAATTATTGAACAATTCACAAGACATGAAGACTTCCCCAATTTCTCAGCTACCACACCATCCACAATTCACACAAGAGGTATCCCTCAAGCAACCCTTTCTCACAGTAACCCTTTCTTACAGTAACCCTTTCTTACAGTAACCAAGCTTCCCATCTCAGTAGAAGCCACTAACACCCCAGATAAAGCACAAAAACACCACTCCACCAACCTGAATTTCTTCTATCTTAGTGATGTAATACTTCTGTATGCCTTCATTAGTGGGAGCCGTTTTCACCCCAGTATCAACCATCACTACCTCACTCCAGAAAGCCTGTACCCCAAGTCACCAGTCCAGTTCCGATGACAAACAAGTTGCAGCGACAACCACTACCATATTCCAGAACTCGCTCTTCCACCGGCCCCCAACCTAAGTGGGCGTGGTTAGCATTTCCCACGCCCACTATTTGGCATCCTGCTGATATTCTAATGTAACCAACCCTCAGTCAGAGACATCAGCCATCAGGAATGCATACTTCCTAAAGTTCAAACATGAATATACACTTGTGTGTACTGCCAGAGCTTCCAGGGCTGCAAGCTTTATCTTGTGGCATATTTCCTTAAAGTAGCATAATTGTGGCTTTTTTCAAATTGTTGGGCATATTTTTAGAAAGAGTGGCGTTTTGATTGAAAAAATGGTTTGTAATGGAAAAATCAACAGTTTGCCAAAATTTTTGATTTTTTTCTCTCTCTCTTTTTTTTTTTTTTATCTTTCATTTCTCAATTATGTTTTAATGCACCCCAAACCAGTTCACATAGAAAAATCAAACAGTTTTCCTTGCTTGCAGCATGAAATTATGGGTTGACCTATTTCCTGTCAGAGTAATTAATTTAAGGAAAAAAGAGTAGGAAAAAAAAAAAAAAAAAAAAAAAAAAAGAGAGGGAAGAAAAAGATGCAGGTCCTTCTAGGTTAAGATACAGACCTATTTCCTGTCAGAGTAATTAATTTAAGGAAAAAAGAGTAGGAAAAAAAAAAAAAAAAAAAAAAAAAAAAAAAAGAGAGAGAGAAGAAAAAGATGCAGGTCCTTCTAGGTTAAGATACAGGATTTTTTTTTTCTCTCTCTCTCTCCTTTGTGATGTGAATGGAGTGAAAAAGTTGAGCAGCCCAATACTGAAGACTCTGACAAAAGAGTTATCAATGTCTGTGACATACAGGTTGCCATGGCTGTCTGGAGATAAGTCATAGAATATCCCCATGCCTCTACCAGCAATCTGTCTCACGTACTTCAGTTCTCTGTCATACACCATAATAGTGCTTTTATTGATCCGCTCAAACACCATCACCTCATCTCCAACTACTGCCACACAGTGAAGCCCTGGACCTTGCACTTGCTTGACCTGGTGCACCTTAACACAACCACCATTCCTGTTGCATCTCATTATCTTATTAGAGAAAATATCAGTGCAGTAAATGTTGTCCTCCCCATCAACAGCAACACCACTACAACTTTCTAGTTTATGTTGCACACTCTTCAGTCTCTTTCCCTTTTTGTCAAATATAATGACATCTTTATGAACGACACTTACCACCACCTCTCCCACAGAGTTGACAGCGACACTAGTAGGTTTATCAGACAAACCACACCACACACTGACTGGCCTGCCTAGTTGAGCAACAGGGACGGAGACAAACAGGGGGAAGGGATTGTCCACCACTTGCTACCCATCCACTGACACAGTCAGTTCACATCCTCACGCACAGTGGGTGTGTACTGGATAGAATAGTTCCTGGCCCCAGTTTGATCAACACTGCATTTGATCATGGATCCATTCTACAGAGACTTCAAATTGCAGACAACTTTACAATTACGTTTAGCTGTAGTCAACGTTGCCTCAGATATAGTGTTGAGCACTGCAGCTTTGGCTCCTTCATCACTGACAGTGCACTTACCTGGAGCCTGCACTTAGCTGGAGCCATAGAGAGTTGAGTCAACTTGGCCTTGGTCTGGCAGAGCTGCTGCAGGGCCTCAGCACACCTCACCTCCACCTCCTCCACTGGCTCCAAGCTCACCACTCCCTCCTCATGCCCTTCAATCCCTCGCTGTATTTGACAGGCAAGCTCAGCATGCATGCCCACGAACTCACCGTCAGTACGGTGGCCCACACACTGCTCGATGTGGTCTAAAACACTCTGGACCTGAGCATAAGCCAGAGGCAAGCTCTCTCCCTGCAGTGAGAGTTTGTCCATCTTCTCTCACACTCTCCTTGCAGCTTCCTCCAACAGTTCTGTCTTATGATCATCTAAAATTTTCTGGAGCTCTAGAAAGGAAGTCTGGATCTCCAGCTCACACTTGGTGGTCTGTACCTCCACCACAGCATGGGTCAGGCTTACCTTCAGTTCCCTTAGAGGCTTCAACTTTTCCATAAGCTTCTTCCTTGTGTCAGGAGCAGCTACACTGTTGAATTTGAACTTGTGGCCATCATGATCATTTACACTGCACTGGAGACAGATGAGACCGCCACAGTAAAAGCAGTACACTATCAGTGGCTCCTTGTTGACTGGACACTTCTTAGCTAGGGCCTCTTCAACTTTGTCTCTTGACTTTGCAGATGCCTCACGCTGGACCACCTCGCCATGAGCTCCCTCCAGAGTAAGAATGAATTCTTGAATGTGGTTTATAAAGAAAATAGTTTGTAGTTTGTCCATATCTCCATGGGTAGGTTGATTCCATGCCACACTCGCAAGAGAAAGCTGGTCAGCAGCCCTGAGGGCTAGCTTAAGAATACACTCCTTGCAAAGTAGTGGCTGCAAGGCAGCTTTGGTTCTATAGTGTACTGCTAAAGTCTGAGCGTGTAAGAAAATGGCTACAGAATCCTAATATTCCATGATCATTAAGGGCACAAGCTTGAAGAGAATGTATCTGTGTAATCTTTTAATTTTTCCCTACAATTGTGTCATTGAAAATCTTATAACTATAACCAGTTTAACTAATTCTGCTCAAAAGATGGTTCATTTGATATTCTACAAACCACTCTCCTGCCATTCTCAATATTGGGAGATTCTGTCCCATTTCCTCTCCAGCACTACATACGTACTAGTACTGTTGGTAACTGAAAAAGGAAAGCCCAAAAAATAAATTGTAACATTTACAAAACTCTTCCAGATTGAATATATTAGCTGTGGTCTAATTATGTCAATGTACCAAGTTCATGCAGACAAGACAAGTCTATACTGATCAAGTAAAATTTCCTTTCTTTTGCAGTGATAATGGTTGAGATTAGAAGTTCTTAATCTTCAGTGGAAATAAGTTTCCTTAGCAATAAAATAAGGTATTCACACACTTCACACACCCTCTCACACACCCTCTCACACACCCTCTCACACACACTTCACACACACCAACCCACCCACACAATCATGTGATAAACTCTATGATTCAAGAATGGGAACATGGATCAAGAACAGAAATAATACTAGAAAAAAAAAAACAGAATTAGAGTTCGCTGTGCAGAAAGGCTGTTGGGTTGGCCATGAACTCAGAGAACCCACTGGAGGAGCGCTCCCCCTGATAGGGGGCATGGTTCTTGCCATAGTTGAAGTAAAGGAATGTGGGGTAACCAGTGACATCATATTGCGTGCACACTGTGTCAAACTTGGTGCAGTCTACAGCAGTGAAGGAAGTCTTCTTGTTGTCGGTGAAGAGTTCAGCTGCTGCAGTATACTCCGGCTTGGCTGCCTTGCAATGGCCGCACCACGGGGCGTAGAACATGACCAAGCCATGCTTCTTCTTCTTCAGGTGTGGTCTGAAGGTGGTGTCAGTTAGATGTGCTACCTGTGTGTGGTGATGTGCGTGTGTGGTGATGTGTGTGTGTGTGCGTGTGCGCGTGTGTGTGTGTGCATGCGTGCGTGTGTGTGTGTGTGTGTGTGGAAATAGAAAATGAAGAAGAATCACACAAGATTTGCCTCCCCTCCACCCTAGTGAGTGTGCAGACATTATTGCCTATCCTTGAGAAAACTAAAGCAATACAGTTTTTGGTGCACTCTGTTGTTTTGTTGTTGTTCTCATCTGTAAACAACAAAACAGACTATATGCATCAAAACCTTGGAATCTAATAACTGTCCACTGGCTAAGGTCCCCCCTCCGCCTCCTGCATGTAGCAGCAGTTTGAAGATATAGTTGTGGCATCAGCAACTGGTCTGACACCCTAGTAGCCATTTTCTTTATCCCACATCAAGCTCCACCCAAAAAACCACACCCATAAAAACCACACCCACACAAAGCTGAACCCACATGCAGAGAGAAGTCTCCTATAACACAAACCATGCAGCTGGAGAGAGAGAGCTCCAGGCATGACACAAGGCAAAATATGATGACCATATTATGATAATTGTGTATTGTTCAGCGTTTGAAGTATAATGATGGTGAAACTTCTCAAATGAGCACAATGACTTGCCACAAACACAAAGGAAACTAAAGTGAGACCACTTCCAGCTATAAACAAGAAACCACACCCACTTACTGCAGACTCCTCCTCTGCCCATTCCTTCGCAGGAGGCGGTGGTTCCTTTGGTGATTTCATGAAGTTCACAATATCCTCAGCCGTACGCCCGTAACCATAGTCGTACTGCAACACACCACCAGCAAAATACCGCAGAGTAGGGTACCCACTCACACTAAATCTCTTGCTCAGCTCGGTTTCTTTCGTGGCGTCCACTGCCACCAAGGCCCCGGGAATATCCTGCTCCTTCATCGCTGCAGCTGCTTCGGCATAGGCAGGCTTGATGGCCTTGCAGTGCCCACACCACGGGGCATAGAACATGACCAGAGCAGACGGAGAGGCAGACATGACCTCATCAAAGGTGGCATCCGTGAGATGGACTACCTCACTCTCCATTTCGCTCCACACTTCCTCGCTAGCTTCCTCACTGCCTGTGGGTGTGGTCTCTGGGGGGTGTGGGTCCTTGAGCCATTCCAGAATACCTGCTTTGTCCCGCCCACCTGTGCACACAGACAGACACAGATAGACAGACAGACACAGATAGACAGACAGACAGGCACAGACAGACAGACCACAGTGTCAAACATCAGGCAGTTTGTATCATCATGCAAAGAATTGGAACAGAGTCAATAATATTTTGTGGTGATTATCCCCAACGTCAGTTAGCAGATATCATACTGGAAAGGATTGCAAGTATTTCATGTGTCTGTCTGTCTCCTAACTCCTCCCACACTTTTGAATTGATTTGAATAAAATTATTTTTTTCTTCCTAATGACATAATTGGCCAAATACATTTCTGAAAGTGACACCTCTGGTGGGGAAAAAATAAGGAATTCAATCCCTTCAATCGTTTCTTCTTCGACCCCTTCTTTTCCCTTTCCTGATTTTTCTTCCCCCCCCCCCCCCCCCCCAAAAAGAAGATGAACATCTACTTAATTACATAGAGGGGTTCATAGTAGTTGAGTTAGGGGAGTCTAAATCACTTTGTGTTTTTGATAGAGGATTGCTTTAGCACCCTCAGGGTAGCCTGAGGACAAGCACACAGAAATTATCGGAACAATGGATGGCCTGAGGTGGACTCTGAGGCACTCTGGAGCATGCAGTGTGCACTGTTCTCAACTAGTCCACACCAGAGCAGGAGCAGTCCACACTGCATCACCACAACTCGTCCAACTGGAATCTGGACACACTTCCTTCCCATTGGAGGAACTCACTGGTACATGAAAGGAACTGTCCAATGAAATACTATACATGGAGTGTCAGATAGCAAGCAGGGAGATAAGGTGGAGGGGGGGAGAGAGAGAGCAAGGAACCTAAACTATTTTTTTGGTTTGCTGGTGGAGACCTTCAGTGAAGACGATTACATCTGAAGAAGAATTTGAAGCCGATAGTTTTTCTTCTGTTGTACAGGTTCAATGTAGTTCAGTTTTTCTAACATCATCTAGGGCATTTATAGAGTGCCAGATTGTTTTACAGTGTGGTTTGTAGGGAAGAGTACCACTCTAAACAATAATAATTAGTTAAAAAAAGAATGTGTAATTCAATTAAGTATTTGCAATTAAAGTTGACCCACAGATAGACAGAGAGAAATGTGCATACACACAAGGTGAAAACTAAACAAGCTTTCACTACATGGCTTGTAAAATACCAGCTATGTTGCAAGTCCATGACTGACCACGTGCCGTCTATTTCCCATGGGCCATGTTCCTCACAGCAGCAGCCAGCCAATAGGGAGGGGAGTGGTCAGGTGGAGGAGACCCCTCACCCACTCTGGACAGACATGGCTGAATGTCAGGGGAACTCATAGCAGGAGAGAAACTCTTTCTTCACATATGATTATTATCATACTAGAACAATAACTCCATTACCTCTGCATATGTAGTCATACCAATGTCTAACATGTGACACTCCCCCCCCCCCCCTCCCTTCTGTTTCATTCTTTTCCTCTTCTTCCTCTCCCCTCCCACCCACCACTATAACTTCTATTCTTTCTTTCCTTCTATTTCTTTTGTTGAAGGAAAATAACAACTGAATGATACTCTGAAAGTGCCCCAGGGTTGGGGCTAGTCCCCAGCACCTGCCAAGGAGGTTGCAAAAACATTCCATATTGAGGAAGAGTGGTTGTCTAGACTTCTTGTTTGTTTTGTCACTCGTCCCCACAACAACAATCTCCCAGAGCCCTTGGGCAATGTCCCCATCAACAAGACACACAAGAAAGAGTTGCTGCAGACCCAACATGGACTAGTGAGACAGACAGACAAGGTGGTGAGGTTGTCTCCAAGAGAATGTCTCATTGTGTGCGCCCACCAGGAGACACAACTAAAGGATGGGGTCATGGACACAGCAGGACAGTGGTGATACATACAGGCATGTCTGCCTGCCTGCCTGCATAGATTGCATGGCTACATTGTTACACCACCATAGCAACCACTAAATTATGATGGATTGTAATTAAATCCTTCTAAGAAACCCAGTCCTCAAAGCAAAGATTGTTCACACATGCACGCACACACAAGGCTCAGGCATATCCAAATAGTCCGGGAAACAAGCCCATCCAAAGACATAGACAGAGAGAAGGAAAAGAAAGAAAAAAATCTATTTAAAAAGTGTAATTTGGAGATTGCTATAAGTTGACAACTAAATTTAGACCTATTGGAATTCTGAAAGTAAAGAAACTATCAAAGATATTTAACTATCTACCCAGCTCACTGTGTGCTCTGTTAAAATAATATTACTTACCAGAACGAAACTTAGGTTAAGTATGGTGCCTCATCTTTTAAATATACTGTTCATACACATTACGGACACACAACCAAAAAAAGAAAAAGAGAAGAGAGTTCAGGATTGTTATTCTCTATTGCCCTCCTCCTCTGCCTTGTAATCAAATTAATAGCTCCTTGATGGCTTGACAAATGCTTATTTCTAGTCTCCATAACTAGTGGTGTCCACATCCCATTAGCTGCTACTACACCAGATAGGTTGCCATGGTTGCCAAATCTCTGTCACACTGACGCACCTACTAGTGCAGATGGAAACATGCATTGCACCTGGGATTCAGGGTGTAGTGCTCTGGACAAGCAAGGGTCAATCTCTATACTCCCACCTATTGTATTGTGGAGAGAAAATCCTGATGGGAACACCTCCTTAAAACAAATGAAAAAAAAAAAAACAACCAAAAATCAACAAACAATCAAAAAAAAATTAGATTGTGTGAATAAAAAAATTATTTTAAAACCTAAGAGACCTTCCCCCCCCCCCCCCCCCCCGTGACTTATGGCAACTACATCCCTTTCCCATTAGTCCAAACTTAAAATGTGTAAACTTAGTTGACCTTTGTCCCCTGTATATAAATTTACAACCATGAAATAGCTTAGTTTACAGGCTTTCTAATGATGTGCCTCCTAGCTATTGTCAACCAAGTTACACAATCATATCTACCTTCCCACCCAACTTATTTATAGAAGTAGTAGAGCAACCACTGGAGTATGTCTCAATACCACCATCACCTTTGACAATCAACCACACAAGACAGATTGGGGTCAAGCCAAAGTCAGCTCACTTTTGTGGCAGGCATATATCACTAGACAAATCAGGCTTTGATTGGATTCACAGCATCAACAGAGCAAGGGCTACAGAATAACGCACAATATGGCAATATTTGTAACTCCTTTTTTTGTGAGTTTTGCAAAATTTAACAGACTATATATAAAAGCAAGAGATTGGGAATGAATGCAAGAGTGTTGCAAAATGCAAGAGTGTTGCAAAGTGCAAGAGCATTCAATCAGTTGGAAATTTGGAAGACAACTGGTACAGAGGTTTTAGAAGAAAATAAACCAACAAAAGAAAAAAGAAAAAAAGTAAAAATAATTTCACTAAAATGAAAATAATAATTGTAAATAAATTTCTTAAAAAAGTAGACAAACCCTCCAAAAGCAGGAGCATCTGTATCAATCCCCTCCCTCCCTCCAAAAGCAGGAGCATCTGTATCAATCCCCTCCCTCCCTCCCTTCACTCACTCACCAGAATATTCGTACTTCATCATGCCACCCTCAAAGTAAACAATGGTGGGGAAACCAGTGATGTTGAACTGCTCTCTGACAGCGTAAGAGTCTGGGTTGTCCACATCCATTCCTGCTAGGACATACTTGCCCTTCACTTCCAGGGCTGCTGCTGCAAGCTCTGGCTTCATCTTCTTGCAATGGCCACACCAGGGAGCATAAAACATCACCAGAGAAGGTTTCTTCTCTGTTCGTAAGAACATACCCAAGTCCTGAGTGGTGATGAGGTGTCTGACACTGCTAGCCTCTGGGTCTTCATACCAGGGAGGGTCAGCACTGGGGTTCTCCATGAAACTTATCAGAGACCTGGCTTCCATTAACCTATCATAGTCTTTGTGGTAAGAACCACTCTTGTAGTGCTTCAGGGAATAGTGTCTACCATCAACCTTGAGTTTCTTGCACATTTTCTTCCCTTCGCTTGAGCAGTCCACGAAAATAAGCGTACCCTTACCACGGACCTCAGTCGCCACTTTCTCGAAGGTGAAGAGCAAGTCCCTGACTTGTTCTTGCCCTTGAGAGAACAACGCTAGGACATTGCTTCTCGTCTTCAGTAACTTCTTCCACTCCTTTATATCTGATACTGTCAGTGTGTTCTTGAAGCCAGTGAACTTGTTCTTGGCTGGAGACACTCTGCTAGTGGCTAGCAACAAGAACGCCAGAAACAATGACCAATTCACCTCCATCCTAAATGCACCAGAATAAAAAAATAGATCTTAGAACATTAAAAATCTTCCACGTTAGTTCTGGAGGTTATTCTGTGGTGGACCCCTTACCATGTGATCTTTCTCTCTGCTCATTTTCAGATGGTGAATATGGTAACATGTCCTCCTTGTCCAAGATCACCTGACCAGACACAATAGTAACATGTCTTCCCTGTCCCAGATCACCTGACCAAACACAATGGTGACACGTCTTCCCTGTCCCAGATCACCCGACCAAATATAATGGTAACATGTCTTCCCTGTCCCAGATCACCTGACCAAACACAATGGTGATACGTCTTCCCTGTCACAGATCACCTGACCAAACACATCAGTGACATGCCTTCCCTGTCCCAGATCACCTGACTAAACACAATGGTGAAATGTCTTCAGTGTCTCAGATCACCTGACCAAACACAATGGTGACATGTCTTCCCTGTCCCAGATCACCTGACCAAACACACCGGTGACATGTCTCCCCTATCCCAGATCACCTGACCAAACACAATGGTAATATGCCCTCCCTGCCCCAGATCACCTGACCAAACAATGGTAACATGTTTCCCCGTCCCAGATCACACACCAGTAACATGTCTTTCCTCACTTCAACCAAATTCAGTTGAACAAATTATGGTTGTAAAAATAAACTTTTTCTTCTGAAAATGAATTTGTCTTTTACAAATGAGTGAGCACAATTCTCTAAACCTCCACACCACCCTAGGAATGAATTCATTCCTATCAAACTACATCAGTTATCAATTGTTCACTTGTTACTTGCCAAACCATAACAAGTCTCAACCGTTTTCTTTCCACTTCGTTGTTAGTTTTTTCCTTTTCGCATTACTTCAACCATGCTTGTATCTCTTCAACCATGCTTCTATTTCTTCACACTTCTATATTTTCTTTCTTCATTCACAAACACATGTTCATTCTTCTATTTTCACATGTTCATTCTTCTATTTTCACATGTTCATTCTTCTATTTTCACATTTTCACATCTTCTATTTATTTTCTCAGCTGAGTGAGAGAGACATAACCAACAATACAAGATCAGGTACAGTAGGCAGCATAATAACAGGAAAAGCAGCAGTGCACGGTAACTACGACAACACAAGTCTGAGCAAGAACACATCCCTTAAGAGTCACAGTAACCATTAAAATCACGAGCAAAAAAAAAGAAGAGAGAAGGATTCGTAGTGGATCAAAGGGTTAGTTAGTTAAGTGAGTGAACTGCTGTCTACAGTGTATGCAGTGGATATAGATAAATGAATACATAGGTTGGGAGATGTGAGCAGAAGAGGCTGTCCAGAGACCACATCACCATTGCAAGACATCAACCCTCAATAGTAGTTGCCACGGCCACCTACAAAACAAGTCCAATAATCACATGACCTCTTCATACAAAATATATAAATATTACCACTGCCATTACCATAGCCGGATTTGCTGTAATGATCATCATAGTATGAATCCCTATCATCCCGGTCATAGCGGTCTCGCTCATAACGGTCACCACGACGATCTCCACGATCACCACGATCTCCAACAGATTTGGTTGGCCGACCCATATAGACTCCTGGGGTGGGAGTGTGAGGGCGCTTGGTGATGGAATAGTCCACACGCAAACGACGACCATCTAGTTCCACACCATTAACGCTCTCCTTGGCCTGTGAGTGGGTGGACGAGGAGGTAGAGAGAGATATCAGAAAGTACGTCCATCGTGAGGGAGAAGAGAGCATAATCAGGTGTCCAGAGTGGACCAGGCACAGGAGGAAAGGAAGGGCAAGGGATTAATGGATACCAAATTGGGTGAGGACACAGAGAAGAAAAGCACACTCACATCCATGGCATCATCTGCATCCTTGTAGTAGACAAAGGCAAACCCTCGAGACCTGCCAGTCTTGAGAAAGAGAGCATAAGAAAGGGAGAGAGGAGGTTAAAGAGTAACTCAAGGCAAGAGCGGGAACATAGGCACAGTGAACCACTCACTAGCACACATGAACAGAAGCTACACATATACACAGCAATATACCTGATGGTCGTACACCACCTGTACTCGGTCGATTTGGCCATATTTGCCAAACATGTCACGTAAATCCTTCTCTCCAGTGTAGAGACTCAGGCCAAACACACCCAACACGCGTGACTCCTTGGGGTTGTACTGAGGGACGGAGAAATGGAATACAAAATAAATCTCAAATGAAAAAAATATATTATCAAGAACTATACCATCACACTTGATGACAAGGACTACACATCAGATAATGATTCACTGCTCATAGCAACGCTCAAACAAGAGGTGTCAGAAATAGATATCAAAATCATCACCTGTTATTATTCTAATTAATGCCCCTCAACATAAATAAAAACTTGCCCGATCCCCTTGATGACGTTTCCTGTCTGAGAGTGGTGACACACTACGCGACCTCCGACCTCCTTTGTACCTCCTTCTGGGAGAGTATGACCGGCTTCTGGACCTTGAGTAGGAACGAGAGTAGGTCCTTCGCCTCTTGCGTGATCTGGAACCAGAACGTGAACGAGAATACATGTTCTTGCGCTTGAATCTGGGGGATGGGCTTCGGGAACGGGAGTAGGACCTGGACCTACTCCTTGAGAATGACCTGTGGAGAGCACACCTCAAAGATTGTATATATTGATGTAGCTACTACTTGCAAAAATGCTTTCTAATAGTAACCTTGAACGTGATTTCCTCCCTCTTGGAGATGAGACAATCTGCTCTGCGAAGGACCCATTGTTATCAGGACTAATCCCCTGAATGGTCAAATACACATATATACAGACACACACAGCTCAGTGATTGACATAAAAAAATTTTTAAAATTTTTAGGTGCAAAAGGCCAAGCTAGTTTTATCAAAATACAGCAAAAAAAAAAAAAGGGGGGGGGGGGGGGGGGGGAAAGGCAGCATTGGCTCAAAAACAAGCCACCCCTATCGCCAGCTGGTACCCCTAACCTTAGCACAAACGAATGCCTTAGCACAAACGAATGCCTTAGCACAAACGAATGCCTTAGCACAAACGAATGCCTTAGCACAAACGAATGCCTTAGCACAAACGAATGCCTTAGCACAAACGAATGCCTTAGCACAAACGAATGCTTAGCACAAACGAATGCTTAGCACAAACGAATGCTTAGCACAAACGAATGCCTTAGCACAAACGAATGACGTAAGTTCGCTCACTTCTCTTTTATTTTTCACTACAAGGTCACGCCCCGTTAAGCTAACACAGACACAAAAAGACCTCACCTTCCGCCTTCCTTCTTCCGCCATTGCAGCTGTAGGTTGAAGCAGGTATTGCAAGCACGTAGCACACCACTCAACACCTTGACGAGCACACCACTCACACCTTAAAAGCACACCACTCAATACCAGGCCTGGACTACGGACAGGAACTAACGCGCGAGGCGCGCGGTGAGGTAACTAGGGGGCGTGGCTATTAGGGGTTAACATATTTGGGTGAGGGTATAATTATAATATATAGCCTCCCTTCATTCAGACCCTGTAACAGATATACTTTCATTTTGGTTCTTAAGACTTAACCCTTCTCGCTGTTCTCTTCAGACTCTTTTTCTGCTTTCTCTCATCTTCTTCTGAAGTATATAACGCTAATCTTTACTCTCTCCTTATTCCTCTCTGCTCTCCTTAAATTAATTAATTAATTCTCAACTCTCAGTCCCTTTCTTTCTGCCTTATTATAAGCTCAGATCCTACTATAACTAAGTTTACCCATTTCTTCTAAGCTCTATCACCACAGCTCAGTTTAGTTCCTAAAAATCATTCCTCTCTATAACAAATACTCCTCTTCCTCAGTGATGAATGCAAATACACTGACAGGTCTCACAAGACTGACATTATCTACTAGACTTGAACTTCTGTACAGCCAAGTCTTTGATAGTGTCTCACATTGTGATGTGCTGCTCAAGTTAAAATCTCTTGGAATTTTTGGGATTTGTTGTCCCTATTTGGATGCTGCTTATCTCACCCTAGTTGGCATGTCTCCACTGGTAGTCAAGTCTCAGGATTCCATGTTATTGTTTCCTCAGATCTTCCTCAGGGAAGTGTCTGGGGCCCACACTTCTCTATCATCTGCATTAGTGACTTACCCCTCTTCATAGATTCAACTCATGTGTCAAAACTTCTATGATAAGAATCGCACCACAGTTTTACTGCAAAACATAATTTTCACACTACATTATCAGTGTAGGATCATTCATAAAACCATTTTTACTATTAGATATATAATGTTCTGTGCTTCTGTCATCAAGGAGCCTTAACAATGATTTTAAAGAGAGGGGTGGGCCTCCCTAACTCTCCCTCAACTTCTTCTTTGATATGGAGAGTGGTCTTATTTTTAATAAACTTTATGAAGAAAAGAAGTAAATGTTATGGACTCCAATTGATGCACCTTTGATATATAGCTACTTTAAAATATCATTCCTAATTGTTCAGAGTGCAGACTGATAGTGATTGAATAAACAATAATGGAATATTAGCCTAACAATACAGAATGAGTTAGAGATGAAAAAACAGTTAGACATTAGATAAATTGTTTCCTGGAGGATAACCGGCTGTAGGGGGGACTGCTCACAATCCTTAGGGTATTGCTTTTCTATACTCAACCCACTCTACTCTTGGCAGCCAAGTTGGCCAAAAGCAAATTGATTAATAAGGTCAAGTTAAACCAATACAGCTTTTCATGTTTCCTAAAAAAAATTTCTTAGACCCATAATTTTCACTGTAATTTCCCTTGCCACCCCATAATTTCAATTGCTGCAGCCCTTCTTCACTGCCTCAGACTCCATTGCTGCTCCCTCAGTCTCTAATGTAATAAATTCATTTTGTAAACTATTTTAGCAGTTTAATAGGTAAAGTTATGTCTAGGGAGACACTGACAAATTGTCCGTGAAAATCACTGAAATTAGGAATGTGGTAAGGAGTCTCCACAATAGACAAACTTTCTCTTGGATAGGGTAGCCCTTACTGCTTCTCAGTTCTTCCTCTCCAGATATCTTCGTTTTTCCTGAAGTTTTTAAAAATGAAGTTTCTGATGCTCACCAGAGCAGTAGCACAGATACCTTAAAATATCGTAATTTAGCCTGCAATGTGACAGATGGAGGGACAAGCACATTTTCATTCTTAATAGTTATAAGTAATTACAAATCAAGGCCTATAGAGCATTGGTGTTAATCTAATATCATGTTCTATATGTCTTCACGTCAAAATGACTCAATAAGGTTTATCATATCACTGAGGTAGAGTCTGTGTACAAGATCGTCTGACAGAGTTTCTCTGTGTCATCACAGAAAACATCTATTTTATGTCAACATTTCTATTTTAATCGACTTCCTAGATTATGGGATGTTCTTCCTTATATGGACATCTCATTGTCACTCGCTACCATCTAACTCCAATTAAAGAAATTTCTTTAGTTTCACTTTGGCGAAAATGTTTCAGAAATCCTTTTTTGTTTCACTTCCTTTGTCCTTTAATAAATTCATTTTCACCCACGCAGTACACACCCACACTGCACACATCAACACTGTACACATCTACACTCTGTACACATTTATTCCACTTCCTCCTCACTTAAAAACTATACTAAATAATTTTATTCTCCTGGCTGCCTGTAGTACTTTTGTGTATGCCCTCAACAGTTCTACTTTGTAATGGTTGAAATTACAATAACTAAACTCTTGCCCTTCAACATTAAACTCCCTCCTTACCCATCCCTCTGCTCATTTTAATCTTTCTCTTTACTCTTCATAACTTCTCCCTTTAACCCTATTTTGTGCTCTCTTTGTCCATGTTGTTGTTATTGTGTTGTTGTCTTTCTTCCTTCTCTATGTTCTCATGTGTACTGCTAACTGTAATTGTCATTGTAAAGATGCAGATCATTTTGTGGATAAAGTTTCATGGAACAACTTAGATTCTAGTGAGCATAATTGAGAAGAAAAACCCCATTAGATATGCTGAAAAGAGAAATAGGCAAATATTATAAGCAGAAATTAGAGCATGGTCAGCCAAGGCCACCCATGGCAACCTCTGAAAATTTCAGGATGGTGATCCCAGGAGTCTGGGAGGTGTGCCACACATAGATAGACAGATAGGCACACACTACATGAATATAGTAAGATTATTGTCATCATCACCATCACCGTCAAACCGCAAGGCTTTGGATAAGTTTGATGGTGACATTGTCAAGATCATAACACCTTCCTGCACAGTAATCTCAAACTGTGTGGAGACGACAATAGTTGTGAGTTATACAGGCAGTTAGTGCAGACCCCAGGAGTGGCTGTAGCTTGATCAGGCCTGACCTCAATCAGAAATTACATACACATTTGCAATCATTACCATGGAAATGGCAAAGATTATGAAGAGGATAACATTTTCTAAACAGATGATGCAGAGAAAAGCAATCAGCTGGTGCTGATCCTTGCAATATCCACCCCCTTCAGATCTGAAGTAATGTAAATGGTCAAATAACTGATGTAATGTACTAGAGTCCCTTGTGTCAGTAAAAATTTATATCTAATCCAACATTTTGGTTCATATATCTGTCTGTCTGTCTGTCTGTCTGTCTGTCTGTCTGTCTGTCTGTCTGTCTGTCTGTCTAGGTATATTGGCCAAACCCTTGTACCTAAAGGAGTGAAACTTTCAAGATTTTAGGGTTTACACCTGGAAAAATGTGAGCACCACCATCCCCACTCCTGGTGGGGAAAAAGGAATTCTTTTCATGCCAAAACAAAAAGGTTAAAAATTTCCGGGTTAGTTTGGGCCTTTCAGCGGGATAATACAAAGAAAAAAAAAAGAAAAAAAAAAGACTACAAAATGTCTAATGGTTAAGGCACAGGTCTACTAAGTGGGAAATTCTAGGTTCTAACCCTAGTTAAGTATTTCTTTTCAATTTTTTTCTTCCACTTCCTTCGTTGACTTTTATTCTTTCATCTTTTCTTCCTTCAATACTTTTTCTTTTCCATCCTCTTTTTCATTTCTTTCTGCCTCCTATACTTCCCCTTCGTTTATGGTAACTTTGTTCATTGTTATTATGCAAACTAATTACACAAAAACTAATAATTCCAGTGAGTTCTAAATTGTTGGCAATCTTTTTCAGCATTACACCATGCCTCCAAAACAATCTGACTTTTCTTAAAAATCAACGGGAATGCTGCACACCTACTTATGAACTGCTTTTACTTGAATGAAGTACATTGGTGTTTTAAATGGCTTCTATAATGTTTTATATTGTATGCAATGCTGGTACACACTGTTAGTGACTTACAATATAAATAGCAAATATTCAATTACATGGTCATACAGTAATTCTCCTAGAACTATCAATGAGTGTGTGTCAGCAGGTTAAGAAATGCCACATGGTCCAGTGAAATTTTGACCTTTATATTAAAATGTGACAGCAGCAGAAAAATATGCTAGAACTGACACAGCCAGCAATAGTTCCTCCGCATGACTAAGATCAGATTCTGTGAGTGAGCCATACACTTCTGTCAGCCACAAGTGGTCTGAAATGTTAAAGGAAAATCATGTGCACCAAATGTGGATCAAGGCTCTTTTACAGATTCAGAAGAAGTATACTAAAAAGTTATACAAGTATGAAAGTCACCAAAATGCCATATTATGTATTGCCTCCAAAATTTAGCTAACACATTAGGTTGATTTTGAAAACACATGTCCGTATCCCCCCCCCTCCCTCCCTTTAAAAAAAAAAAAAAAAAAATCTAAGATAAAACCTTGAGTACCCATCAATGTATGGCACCTCAACTAATATGTCAGAGGTGGGCCAACCAACCACAGTTGCCAAAGGGGGACCCCCTCAATAATTTAGCTTTGACCAGCTCAGCTCAACACCACCTGAGCTCAAGCCTGTAATTAACCCCTCCCCAATCAATTAACCACAAACAGTAATGCCATGTCTGCAACATGCTGGTGGTAATAATTGCATGTATGAAATTGCTATAAATGTTTGTTCCTAAAGTTCACATGTCCTTGACATAAATACTTATGTGAAGAAAAGATAGTAAACAAATAATATAGTAAATTAAAAAAAACAACAACAACAGTAGTTCATGTAGTAGCTAGTATTTCATATCCACGCCAACCGCTCACTGCAAAATCATGCCAACCGCTCACTGCAAAATCACGCCAACCTACATACACACACAAATAAATGGTGAGTTGGGGATGAAAAAAAAGAGAGAAAGTAATCGTCAAAATGGACAGTCACACACACCCACTCACACCTTTTCAGGAGCCACCTCCGGGCACTTCCAGTTGAAGAAATAGTAGTGCAGATTGCCATCCCCCACTCCAAACTTCAGCTCTTCAAAGAAGGTTTTGTTCTCCATAATGTCCAGTGCATTGAGGACATCTGCCCCCATCTACACACACAGACCAACAATGAGGTAAGGGAAGTGGACCCGTCAACTCATGGCTCCTCTGCCACTGTGGGTGGTGCAGAGTATCTGGCCATTAATCTACTCAGCTTCAATTATATCAAACAAAACACAGGATGTCAACTAATTTTTACAATCATTTAACGCTGACACACAAGACAAATGCAAGCCCGAAATTGATTTAATTTTACACAGTCAGTGATTCCTACCTACTATCCTTTCCTGTCTGTATAAAGTTTACTACCAAGCCAATCAAAATTGGGATCTTCCCCACAATCAGCCAAAATTGCTAGCTAGCCACAACACAACAATGCCTGGAAAAAATAAGATGGCATCGAGTAGTAATAATTTAATGTTTTATTGGATTAAGACACAAGAGAACAAGTTAACGAATGTTGCCAGGATACGACATGCCCTCAGGAAGAGGTGTGGCCAAGTGTGATCCAGCCCATATCCTAGGGATTGTCCTGTTCCATTTTTGGCATTTTTTTATCCTGACATGCTCAAAGGAAGGTGTGGCCAGGTGGGACCCACCCCATGTCACTCCCAGAGTCAGGATGTGTGTGCACACCAAGTTCTACTTGTCCAAGCCCAAGGGTTAGTCATAGGTACCATTTTTCTGGTGGCAATTTCAGTCTCACACGCCCACAGAAGGGGCATGCTCAACGTGGGCCAATTTCTCTTTAAAGCTAAAAACCGTCCTGTAGGACGTGTTCACTATAACTCCCTAACTGCCTGCCTGCACCTGCCCAAAGCTAATCTGCTATTAGTCAACTACGAGTCACAAGTACAGTCCTACGCCATCTCTGCTGGAGCTAATGGAATATGCCATCATTTCCTATCTTATAAACACACTCAAGCAGCCCTGTCGAATAAAAATAAAATATTTATTCTATTTAAAGGAACATAAATAAAAAGAAATGCACCTTCTTTGCCAGTACGAGTGCGTCATACATGAGGTCTTTGAGAGGGACGGAGTTGTGGAAGCACAGGAAGAGGTAGGCCACACGCAGTGTCTTGTGCACGGGATGGTTGACCACAGTGGAGGGAAGGTGGTAGAAGCTGAACATGTCTGTCACCTCACCTGTGGTAGGATTCTGCATGCACAGGTCACATGATATCACAATTAGATTGTGTGACAGGCATGAGTGAGGAATAGGACTTGTGATTTTGCACGTCATGTAACTTTTAATAATGCAGTAATATTATAATCCAGACAAAAGATCACATGATCTATACTGGTACTTCATACTACTGGGTCATGTGATCCAACACAATAGATCAGACCATGTGAAGCTAGATCATGTGAGTAATTGCATCAGATCATGCGACCATTTCTATCACATCATGTGAGCAACAATATTGTATCATGTGAACATTTTTATCAAATCATGTGACTATATGTACCGCATCATGTGAGTAATAGCACCAGATCATGTGAGCAAGTGTATCAGATCATGTGAGCATTTGTATCACATTATGTGAGCAATTGTATCATATCATGTGAGCAGTGTATTGTATCATGTGACCAAATGTTTTGTATGTGAGCAGTTGTATTGTATCATGTGAACAATTGTATCAGATCATGTGAGGAATTGTATCATATCATGTGACTATTTGTATCAGATCATGTGAGTATTTGTATCGCATTATGTGACCAATTGTATCGTATGTGACCAGTTGTATGTTATCATGTGACCAGTTGTATCAGATTATGTGAGCAGTTGTATCAGACAATTTGAGCTATTGTAATGTATCATGTGATCAATCTGTATGGGGTCATGTGATGTGCTCACCTCCACCACGTAGCATGAGATGATGTTGTCTCGCGGGAGCAGCCAATGCTCCACCTCCTCCACTGACCGGAACACTGGCACCAGGTCAAAGGTGGACAGGTACTGAAAGACAGAGTGGGTGTGATCAATACAGAAGGTGCCAACTGGTCCAGTGGGCGTGGCTACTAGCAACCACTAGCCTAGCAACCACTGGCCTAGCAACCACTGGCATAGCAATCACTGGCTTAGCAACCACTAGCATGGCAATCACTAAATGTTGCTATTGTAAGGTGTGGCTTATTGAGACATGTCTTATTCCCTTATGTGAACATTTCTTGTTTTCAAACATACACAGCACTAAAGTAAGGAAACAAATGGCTGCAGGGGTTAGGCATACACTTGTGGTCTGGATAAAAATGAAGGACCTACTTCATTCAAGCGCAGAAGAATAGTGGGCATGTCTTTCCTCTGCACCAGTCGTAGTCCATGGGTCTTAGTTTCCTATGGTAACCGAAGGAAAAATAAATAAATAAAGAGGGAAAGAAACAAACCAGAACACAAAAGCTGACATAGTTCAGTTCCCTCTGAGTCAAGAGTCTATCTTACTCCAACATTTAGTCAGAGCCAAGATTAGTGGATAACTCCACACATACATCCATACCATTCCTCTACAGCAGATATTATCCACACTTTGTACTTCTGATATAATGCACACCCCACCTCTTTCATTCCCTGGAGGTACCACTCTCTAATCATGATCCCACACAATGACCTTTGCCCTCCTGGCGTACCTCAGGCAGACGGAATATGCGGATCATCCTCTGCAGAGTCATGTGACGATGGAGGGAAGAGAACTGCACGTCCACCAACTTCTTAGGGTTGAGGGATCGATGCCAATAGCGGCAGACGGCCACCGGCTTGGGTAGCAACACCCCCGCTGTGTAGATGGCCTGGAAGATGCCCTCGAGGTTGACACGTCTGGTGATCTCCTTGATCAGCACAGGGGCCACTCGCTTGGCACGCAGCTTCTTGTGCACACACAGGAAGTTAATCTCCACCATCATCTGCCGGCTGAGAGGGAAGGAGAGCCGTGAGAGAGAGAGCCCATATCAAAATCATATTGGTATGGAGTTGGTTGATAATAGAGCTATTTTCAACCTGCCTCAACCCAGTGTGGTGTAGGTCCAGTGTGTATCCCCATAGAGCTATTGTCAACCAACTTCAACCTGCCTCAACCCAGTGTGGTGTTGGTCCAGTGTGTGTCCCCATAGAGCTATTGCCTACCTACTTCAACCTGCCTCAACCCAGTGTGGTGTTGGTCCAGTGTGTGTCCCCATAGAGCTATTGTCAACCAACTTCAATCTGCCTCAACCCAGTGTGGTGTTGGTCCAGTGTGTGTTCCCATAGAGCTATTGCCTACCTACTTCAACCTGCCTCAACCCAGTGTGGTGTTGGTCCAGTGTGTGTCCCCATAGAGCTATTATCAACCTACTTCAACCTGCCTCAACCCAGTGTGGTGTTGGTCCAGTGTGTGTCCCCATAGAGCCATAGTTAACCTACTTCAACCTGTCTCAACCCAGTGTGGTGTTGGTCCAGTGTGTGTCCCCATAGAGCTATTGTCAGCCTACTTCAACCTGCCTCAACCCAGTGTGGTGTTGGTCCAGTGTGTGTTCCCATAGAGCTATTGTCAACCTACTTCAACCTGCCTCAACCCAGTGTGGTGTTGGTCCAGTGGGTGTCCCCATAGAGCTATTGTCAACCTACTTCAACCTACCTCAACCCAGTGTGGTGTTGGTCCAGTGTGTGTCCCCATAGAGCTATTGTCAACCTACTTCAACCCAGTGTGGTTTTGGTCCAGTGGGTGTTCCCATAGAGCTATTGTCAACCTGCTTCAACCTGCTTCAACCTGCCTCAACCCAGTGTGGTGTTGGTCCAGTGTGTGTCCCCATAGCTAACGTCACCACTCACTGAGATCTGATCCTGATGTCAGCCGGAACTGCGCTGATGAAGCCGACCAGTTTCTTGCTAGTTGCCACCCGGACTCCGGCATACCAGGAAGGCTTCCATCCAGGAGGCTGCAGTGCCCACCTCAAGAAATCTCGGCTGTAGTTGAACCGAAACATGTTGTCCTCGTCCTCCACATAGTTCTCACACAGCAGCTGGTAGAGCTCAGACAACTGCAAGTGAGGAAGTGGAAGCTTAGGAAGACATTTTGGATCACTAATATATGGTGAGGAAAAAAAATTGAAGGAATTTCATGTTTGTCCTGAATGGATTTCCACCACACCTGTAATATATGGAGCACGGTAAAGAGTCAGTTGTCCTTACTTGTTGGGACCAGAGGAGTACCGATAACTGAAATGTTCAGATAACTGAAATGTTCGGATAACTGAAGTTGCCCCCTTGCTGCTCAAATTTGACATTTTTTTTATGTTTGTTTTGACATGCTTGAATTGTTGCGGGTGTGGTTCCAAGTGGCTTGATGTTAGGTGAATTGATATGCTGGGATTGCTGATTGCCCACTGTATACGGTTTGCTTGGCTGTTTAATGTCAGACCAGGTTAGTGTCAAGCTAAATGGCCATATCCATCCATACTCAACATGCCATTACCTGGGAACTGTCCTCCAGACAGATGTTGTCCCACATGAAGTCCGCAGGGAGGGAGAATGGTTCTGTGCGGATGCTTTCCTTCACCTCCTCCAGAGCACCCATTTCACTCACCTTCTCGTCTACACACACACACACCACATCCACACACGTGTACATAAACAATGTGTTAAATTTCACACTCATAAACAAGTAAAAAATAACAACCAAACACATCTAAGGATGGAATCCCACAAGATGCATAGTACATTCACACTTTTGCTGTTGTACAGGGTTCATGTGGTTCACACTTTCTGACTTTATCTAAAATATTTGAGAGTGACAGTGTTTTACAGTGTGATTTATAGGGCAAGAGTACCACTCTACACAATTATAATAATTAGTTAGGAATATATAATTCAATTAGATTACTGTTATTTGTAATTCAATTAAGTATTTTTAATTAAACTTAGAGGGTGGGCAGATAGAAATAGGACCACACACAATGTAAAAAAAAACAACCAAAACCAAAAAAAAAAACCAAAAAAAAAAACCAAAAAAAAAACAACCATGCCTTTGATATGCAGATTGCAACTAAGTCTAACTCCTCAACCATCCACCGATCATATTCCTGTGCCCCATAGGCATACCCCAAGCTCCACCCAGACATTGCCTGTGCCCACACCCACCCCTTACCTAACTTGGGGACAGGCTGGGTGTCCCAGAACTTGTGTGCCTTCTTGCCAGAGGAGTCTACAGTCATGTGGGAGAGCAGTTCCTGCAAGTTCCTCTGTGCCGTGCTGGCAGGGTCGGCCCCCCTCACAGGTGCAGAGGCATCCACCTCCTCCTTGGCTCCGCCCTTCTTCTTCCGACTCTAATAGGACATGTCCAACATTAGAGCATCTCTTGCTGTGAAGGAACTTCTGGGGGGTTTTAAAGTGGGGGGGGGGGGGGGGCAGGGGACACTCGCCCCCCCTGCCCCCTGGACATATTTTGTAGAAGGGGAGAAAGTGAGGTATAGTGACAGTGGTATGTTGCAAGAGGGAAGGTCAACAATTCTAACTCTAGTCTACCACTGCTTCAATCAACCATCAAGTGGTTTCACTATATCCTGGCCTACCCTCACCAGATGAAACTGTCACGACAATGAACATTCCTTCTATAGCGCTATGTGAAGGCTTTTAAAATTCACTATCTTATTATAATGTAGGCATGTGCGTCTGTTTGGGCTACAACTCTAGAACCAGTGGACTGGATGAGCTCACATGTCCAAGCAAAACTCCTGTGGACCGCATAAAAAATTTTTTTGGCTGTGTCCACATGGCCACGCCCATTACTGTGGGTGTCACAGGCAAAAAAAGTTTTTAAAAAATATTTAGTACGAGGTTTTGCATGTTCAAACCCCACCAGGGTCGTTACCCTGCAGTAGCTGCTAGTTCTTAGCTGGACTTGAGGTAAAAATTTTAAAATTGTTTGTTCTTCATTTTTATGTGCTGAGGAATGCAAAGAGAACCAAAAAAATTATTGCACTTGATTACACTACAAATTTAACTTTGTTACTTTATGGACCTTTGTGTTTATAATTTTTTCATCTGTGATGCAGTCTCACTCAATTAAAATTAAAGAAAGAAGTTACATGCAAATACCTTTATTTTTATGTAGTTCAACTATAGACCACCTTTGGTGGCCCTAGCAAGCTTACCTGGCAAGCAATGGAGGCTCTGGGCCTCAATTGCTTGCTAATAATTTAACTTTCACTGGAGTGGTGGCACAGTGATGGTGAGTGTTCTTACAGTGGTCGGTTGGTAGGTCGGCTGGCTCCAAGACGTATCAGAGCACCTGTTCGAACAAGCTATGTGAATTACTGAGGGCCTGCCACTGTAACCACTCCATGCAGCTTCAAGCTCCAATCCTAGGAAAGTAACTAATCTTACATCCAGCCTGCCCACCCACCCACCCACCACACACATCCAGTTCCATGTACTTTTCTTTCCATTCCATAAACTATGACCAATCAAGTTTGGGGAAGGGGCAAAGGAAATTCCATATTTACAGATCCTCCAGCTGTCAACAGGTGAGAGTGAAGTAAACATCCAAATATATAGTCAAGCTAAAACATAGAGATCTAATGATCACACTTGAAATAATAGTAACAGCTAATAACTAAATAAATAGTAGAGGTCAATCTAGGATGGAATCCTACAAGATGTACATTCATAAATTTTTGTTGTCCAGGGTTCATGTAGTTCAGTTTTGCTGATTACATTTAGGGCACTTTTGAGTGATTAAGTGTTTTACATTGTGTGGTTTGTAGGGTAAGTGTACCACTCAAACAGTTGTAATAACTAGTTAGTAAATTGTAATCCAATCATAATTACTGTTATTTGTACCTCAATTAAGTATTGTAATTGAAATTAGAGAGAGGATAGACAAACATATGCATACAAACAAGGAAAAAATAAAACAAACCTTCATTATGTAAAGACAAATAGGTAAAATACTGCAATTCAAAATTTAATCATGTAAAAAGCCATCCCCCACCCTACCCCAAGTGCTCATGATGAGTTGCATCCCATTCAGTGCAGTGGTTCTCTCAACCCCAGTGGTCATACACAAATAGAAAAGATAGGTAGATAGACTAAAAATACAGCAATTCAAATTTTAAGTATTTATTAACCATGCCCCACTCTCCCAAAGTGCTCATGCCAAGTTTTATGTAAATGGGTGAACAGACAGACATAAATGTGCACACACACAATGGGAAAACAATACAAGTTTACACCATTTGTAAAAAAAATTGAAGAGGGTGGGAGAAAATGTTAAATTGTATCCAATCTTGAAAAACCCATAGATGAATATGAACTAGGTCTGTCCAGGCCAAGTCAAAAGACTCCCCTCCCCTCTTTACCTCCCCTCATTAAGTGCAGGCCATGCAATAATAGCAATATACCTAGTGCTACAAACAACAGGCTAAGTGTTGGTGTGGAGGGTTGAAAGAGTTGATCACAGCTGATGAAACAAATGACATCCTGCTTCA
>OZ017788.1:1342237-1499556 GCA_963969325.1 Lycopodina hypogea
AATTTGACTTTTATCCCATTAAACCATCTTTTCAAAGATATGCCACTTTTTCTAAAAATATGCCAAACAATTTGAAAAAAGCCACAATTATGCCACATTTAGGAAATATGCCACAAAAAAAAAAAAAAAAATTCTTGTGCCAAGCATTTAAAAAAAAAAGCAAGCCATAATTTCAAAAAGTGGAATAAAAGGAGCCAACCTGGTAACTCTGCATCACTCCCATGGGAGCAACTTGGTAAAGGGTCTTCACGACATAAGTGATCAGGAACTGGTTGAACAAAAAAGACAAATGATGCGCACAAGATGATGAACGGTTTCCAGGACTGTAAGTTATTTGGTTCAGCGGTGGTGGGAGCTGTTGCGTTTCCATCTCTTCTCGGGGTATTCCAACATGTAGTCTTCAAGCCCCTTAGAATTGGCTCCAACTTGAAAAGTACCAGCTCCCTCTTGGGATGTGCCTCAGTGACGTTGGCAAGCTATGGTGCCTCATGGGCAGCCCTCAAATTCATTCATCTCTTGCGAGATAAAGATTTATCTTATGTGGAGCCAGACCTACTCCTCTCAACTGTAGGAGGTGTTGTTATATTTAGAGCATTGGGAGGTAAATTTAGCTCTGTGCTGCCGAGCCACCTCATGTCTCCAGGGGCTTTTGCTGTGGACTGGTTACCAGCAGGGAAAGAATTTCAGATAGCCTCCACAAAGGAGAAGACTATGTTGAAGGCCATGGGTGAAAGGTATGGTTGTCACAGCTGTGGGAAGACGAAAGGAATAGAGTTTAGGGCCGATCATCAGCCTCCATCTAAAATGGTACGGGATCACTTGAACAAAGTCACGTCTGATCTGGAGAATTCGTCCCTTCAGCGCTTCTACCCTCAGTGCTCTAATTGCTCCAGTTTGCAAGGAGGATTGTTGGCTCAGAATAGTTTGCAGCATAGGAAGGCATTTGTAACACATGCTAGTAGCCTGAGAGTAAGACACGCCTTTCTTCCCCTTCCTCTGGCTTTTTTCTGTACAAAAGAATATATTTCTCACCGGAGTGGGCAAGATGAGCCAATGGTGTGTGCTGCTTGCGCAGGTGAAGCAGAGAAGTTGACCGGAGTGAAGGAGGAAGGGCAGCAGTGCATGACCAAGGAGGAAACAAGGAAACCAGAGCAAGAAGAAAGGAGACTAGGTGGATTGCTAGGGAGTGATTTGTTAACTGAATTCCCACTGGTTATTATGTGGTGGAATATGGTTGGATTCCTGGAGTCATTTCCAAATCGACTGGATGCATATCATATTACTCTATGGGCCTTTATTATTATTGCGGCCCTAGGCACTATGTGATCCCTGATTGTTCATATGTGTGCACCATTCACATGTTTATGTCACTTAATTTCATTCACATTGCTTGGTGATGGGAGGAGTTTCATGCCCCCTCCCCCTGTCTCATCAATAGGTGATGGGAGGAGTTTCATGCCCCCTTCTGTCCCATCAATAGGTGATGGGAGGAGTTTCATACCCCCTTCTGTCCCATCAATAGGTGATGGGAGGAGTTTCATGCCCCCTTCTGTCCCATCAATAGGTGATGGGAGGAGTTTCATGCCCCCTTCTGTCCCATCAATAGGTGATGGGAGGAGTTTCATGCCCCCTCCCCCTGTCTCATCAATAGGTGATGGGAGGAGTTTCATGCCCCCTTCTGTCCCATCAATAGGTGATGGGAGGAGTTTCATGCCCCCTCCTGTCTCATCAATAGGTGATGGGAGGAGTTTCATGCCCCCTTCTCCTGTCCCATCAATAGGTGATGGGAGGAGTTTCATGCCCCCTCCTGTCCCATCAATAGGTGATGGGAGGAGTTTCATGCCCCCTCCTCCTGTCCCATCAATATGTGATGGGAGGAGTTTCATGCCCCCTCCCCCATCAATAGGTGATGCAAGACTACCTTCCCTGTACAAAAATTATTATTTTTTGGAATCCTTGAATTATACACTAGAATCTGATCAATCTTGGCTTGACCATGTGTAACTATGACACATTTCTATTGTATCTGTTTAAGTGGTACACTCACCCTACAAACCACACTGTAAAAATACTCAGTCACTTTAAAATGCCCTAAATGATTTCAATAAAACTGTCAAGCAGATGAACCCTGACCCTGTGCAGCAGCAAAAGTATGATCATGTGGCATGTGGGATTCCATCCTTGCCTGGCTTCTAGATAATATTTGAATTACCTTTGAAATTGAATTCACCAAAGAAGGATAGTTATGTACATAACAATTGCAGGTCTATTTGGGCAACTGGAAGAAGGTTCACACTGAGTTATAGTCTTTGAAAACACTGACCCTTTACCAACCACAACACTTTACTACATACATCACATCACCAGCAGTGCTGGGGAGTGTTTAGTAGCAGTCAACTACTACTACTACTACCTCATTGCAGTGTAGTTTCATTGTGAACAACAATTATTTCAATGAAATATAATTTTATTCTCATTGAGAATGAAATCCATGCAGACAGTAAGCTGTGTCATGTTGATTGAGTATGGTTAAGTAGCAGGGGAGTTGTCCTTGCCCCAGGGAACTGCTTTTGCTGTCAGTTCAGTGTGGACAAATCGGCTGATCAAAAGGGCCACAAAAGGGCCTTTTCTGTCACACTTATTTTCAAGCTCAAGCTTTTAATTTGATTGAA
The DNA here is from genome assembly GCA_963969325.1 of Lycopodina hypogea. Classification (NCBI taxonomy): domain Eukaryota; kingdom Metazoa; phylum Porifera; class Demospongiae; order Poecilosclerida; family Cladorhizidae; genus Lycopodina; species Lycopodina hypogea. The sequence goes on from OZ017788.1 coordinate 1,344,910, forward strand.
ATACAACTCCTTTTGTTAACAACAACAAATGTTTAATATAAAGTATACTTCTGAGGTACTAGGGACTGGCTGGCATCTGGATAGGGAAGTGGCAATGTAGAGCTACCAAGGGACACTAAGAGTTAGTCAGTCACACAAAACAAATTGACCTTTTCTTATTTTTAATTCTCTCTCTGCATCCATGCCCTCCTGTGTGTGTGAGTGCTCCACCAGTGGGAGATGAGATAACTGATCCAAGAGACAAGATTATGGTGTGCAAAACCTCAACTCCCAAATTGGCATGGCAGGTCAGGTCATGTGCTCTGAGCACATAGCAACAACATTGCCCAGACAGTGGAAAGGCAAAATTTGTAAATGAACCACATTAGACACAAATGGAAATCCTTGTATGGTGTTTGAGCTGAACTCATTAATAGATCATTCTGTTTGCATTTATGACCAACTGGTTTCCCATCACAATTCACCAACACCCTTGAGTTAAACACACACACACACACACACACACACACACACACACACACACACACACACACACACACACACACACACACACACACACACACCTTGAGTTAAACACACACACACACACACGAGCAACAATAAAAGAGCTATCAACAGTTTCAATCTATAAACCCTAAAAAATTTGAGCTAAGAAGCAGAACTTATTCCAAAGTAAATGTTGTGTAACATACAGTGAGCATGCAAGCCATTTGGGAACACTCTGCCAATGACTATTTAGTTTCATTAACATGAAATTGTACTAAAAGAAACAACAAACAATTAAAAAAAATGTTTTTAAATTTAATTTTAAAATCAGTTTCTTTTTTCCGAGTACATGCATTAGACGCTCCCACTTGGAACTGAGTGATCTCATGCAGTGAATATCTTCTATAACTATGGCATCCTAACTCCTTCAGGATATGGTGTCATGACACCAGATATGAAGTCACTATCATTAGTCACGAATTCCTGGGATGGAGGGAAGAAGTGAGTGCATGAGGACAATATTGCTTTAACATCCACACAACAAGCATTACAGACATAGACCATGTAGACAGCTCAAGTCAAAGGTCAAGGTTCAGTATTTGTCACAGTTCTTGGAGGAGTATTGTGTGCAGATAGAATCACTGGTTGTCTCATTGAATCCTGAACTGGACAGTCCAGCACCGTCCGCCAAGTTGCGCAGGTTGCAATAGTTGGTACCTTTGTCCAGCACAGCGTACCATGTCTCGGAGGTGGAGTATCCCTGCACAGGAAGAGAGAGAGTGAAAATGTGTGTATGTGTGAGAGAGAGTGTAGTTGCGCGCGCGCGTGTGTGTGTGTGTGTGTGTGATCAACACTATTATTAATAACAATCCGCCTTTTCCCGCTCCAGTTGTTTGGGAAAGGGTTTCATCAAGACCTGATCAAACCAATAAGCAACCACTAGTTGCACTAGAATCATTAATGCTAAATGGACATCGAAGTAGATCCCAGAATGCACCAGATGAGCTGACTGTAGGATATGCCCACCTGGCCTGACCACTAGACAGGCACTGACTGTAGCCCACCTGGCCTGACCACTAGACAGGCACTGACTGTAGGATATGCCCACCTGGCCTGACCACTAGACAGGCACTTTTAACAAGATATAGGATAATGATTGGATACCAGACAGTAGACCTTTCTATCTCCAAAACAGCGTCATTTTCTCAATGTAAAAATAACCACCACCTGTGACTTACTATTCTCACATCATCCCAGACACTTTTCCATTAATTATCAGGAGTTTCGTTTAATAATGATGGTTTACCAAAAGGCTATAGACAATTATTGGAAATTTATGAGTATATATATATATGTCGATAAGGATGGATCCTGACCTGGACTGTGCAGCCTCCAGAGCTGCTGCTGGTCAGAGAGAAAGTAAGATCGTCCACGTAATGCTTGGCTGGAGTGGAGTGGGTGGCCTTGATCTCACTGCTGCTGGACGACTTCAACTACAAGGGGGAGTGGCAAGGGGGAGGGGCAAGGGAATTAAAGTACAAGTCAAAGTGTCATCAAAATTGTAAGGTGTGTGTGTGTGTGTGTGTGTGTGCATGTGGTCAGTAAATCATATGTAAATGTAGATCATTCATGTTCATTGTCTCGCTAGGGTTCTTACGTCATAGAGGCATTTCTCAGAGCTGGTGGAAGTGCAGAGAGCCTCAGTGCTCATGTTCCAAAGTTTTATCTGCGCCACCAGCCGCTGATTCACTTGAGAACACTTCAATTTAAATGTCCTACAGAACGACAATCTCTATGTGAGCCTTGGGCCTGTAGGTTGACTATGCATGTAACACTTGCAAGGCTGAACATAGATACAACTTGTAAGTAGTGTTGGCTATCATACCTACACAGTGTAGTGAGGGAGAATTATACCGTCCCACAACCTAGACAAGAAATAGATTTCTCTTTCCATTTACTACATCTAGAATGATCTGAGGAGCAGCAGATTTGACCAGTCTCGGGTCTCAGACTCCTCCCCTTTATTCACAGCACTGGATGTATTGCATCACCAGCACACAAATAAAGTGGGTCTGGTGACTTGCCTGTGCATTCCGTGTCTCAGCGCCAGAATGTCGGTGGCGACCAAAATAATTTTATAACAAGGTTTTAAAACAACTACACCTACTGTCAAGGTTGTAAATTTTTTTAGAAGTGACTGAATGTTTCTGACGCCACCCCCAGTACCTGGTGCTATATATTTACGAGCAAAACACAAGACTCATGAATATGTAGTTCTGGTGAACCAAATGAGTGGATGTGGCTTTTATGGCTGCATTCCACAGATGCCGAAGGAATACAGAATGCAAAGGCAAGTCACCAGACCCACTTTATTAGCATGCTGGTGATGCAATACATCCAGTGATGTGATTAAAGGGGTCTGGGACCAGGACTAAGGCTTGATTGTGCTGAGAAAGCATTCAACTGCCCACAGTGAGAGGAGAAGTGCAGAAATGTAGCAGGACAAGACTCAGAACAAAAGGCACCTACTTCCACCTGAGACACACTACCAAATCATTGGCTATTGCAGTAGGCCCCTACCTCTCCCTATTCTGGCCTTGGTGGGGAGCTTTTTATCCAGCCTGTGCTTAGTATCTTCAAACATGCGGGATATATCAACTTCTGGCAAACTAGAATAAAACTCACCACGTTAGTTTGCAAGAAGCATGGATAGGGTAGGCTGAGGCAGGAGCAGCTTGAAAGAAGAAACAGGCCAAGAAGGCGGCAGCAACGAACAACAGCAACTTCATTCTAGCTACGCACCGAAGTAGCAAGCCCAACGTGAAAAAAAGGGAAGAAAACGTAAAACGTAATGGTTAGAGTACGACGACCCGATTCCACGCATTATATATACATGTATAGAGGGAGTGAGTTAACGACTATCGCGCACGCGCGTTTACATTTGCCAAACTGCTGTACGTTGAACCGGACACACTTTACCTGTCACAGACCCTTTTCCAACCACACAACCGGTCTGTGTCCTATAGTTGGTAAAGGGTCTTTAGTTAGTGACAGCGCACGGTTGGAAAAGGGTCTATATTTGGGTTGGCAGGACAACGAGTCCAAGATACCAAACAAAATGTCTGCTGATGGTGTCCATCCCCTGGCAAGTGCTGTAGATTTGGAGTGCCACCTCACAGGTGGGACTGAAGAGACTAACAGTGGTAATGGTGGGATTGGAGAGGCAAGCAGAAGAGGAGGCCGTGTGGGAGGACGAGGAGGTGGAGAAACTGAGTCGCCTCAGATTGCTACGCCATCCTGCCACTTAGCCTGGGAGGAAGATTTAGAGATGTTATCTTGTTTTAGAGATAAGAAGGTATGCTATATTTAGATTCTTACCTTATTATTTTTTTTAATGAAGATAATAATAATAATAATAATAATAATCATAGTAATAATCATAATAATAATAATAATAATAAAAATATTTTTTTTTACAACAACATAGAGATACAGTGGCACATATAAAATTTTTCCATGATGACTTAGTTAGTTGTTGTCAGTCTTCCTCCAAGAACTGGAGTAGCTGTATTACTTATAGCTAAATGCTAGTGATACTAAACAAAATAATTTATACAGACTGGCTAGTGTGGATAACATTTATAGCATGTGCAAATAAAGTGATATGTACATGTGCAGTTAGGGTTACAGTTCTGAAGGAAATGATCCCACATAAACTCATAGATGTTCCTTTTTAAGTGATTTATTGATTGTGACAGGTCCTGAGAAGCTAATCTATTCCACAAAGAAATAATTATATTAAAATAGAAGTACCTATTACATGAAGTTCTACTGAATCTATGCAACAGTTTTTCATTTGTCGTAGATTTTTTGGAGTTGTTGGAAAATGAGACGTAATTTTTGATGTTAAAATTTTCAGTGGGTTATTTCAAACTTTTAACAAAGAAAATTATGTCATTCATCTCCAGCCAGTACATTAGAGGTAAATAGCTCCAGCTTAATTAGTCTTGATCTGTAGGTAATTCATGTTCTGGTCATTGAGGATATACTTGGTGGCATGACGCTGTGCTCGCTCAATGTTTGATATATCTCTGATCAGATGTGGTCTCCATAGCTGAGAGCAGTAGGACAGGTGACTGACTTCTCACTAGCATGATGTACAAATGTCTTCTCAATCTTGGACAGATGGAACAGATGGTTAGGCGAATTAGATGGAGAGAAACATAGGCTTGCTGGCAGAATTTATTGCAATGGTCAGTCCATGAGAGGTTATCATTAATAATAATCCCAAGGCCTTTGAACTTGTCAACTGTGTTAATTGTAGAGTTGTTAATGCAAAAAGAGAGAATAGATGGATTTAATCTTGAGTTTGCCAATAAAAACTGCAAAAACACACTTCGCAGGATTCAGCGAGAGATTCCATTTTGAACGCCAGGACTCTAAACGCGTCAAATCCTCCTGTATTGTGTATCTTGTAAGTATTATTATTGTTTGTAATAGATTTGATAAGTTTAGTGTCATCTGCAAATAGGTATGTTGGTGAGTAGGGAGTTGCTTGAGGGATGTTGTTTATAAAGTAATGAAGAGAAGTGGTCCCAAGATGCTACCTTGTGGTACACGCTGACATAATGATGCCAATTTGTAAGGTAAGTGCTTAGCCATAACTACAGAGGACCTGTTACTCCCATTTTCCACTGTATAAAAGTTCATTGTGAGGTACTGAATCAAAAGCTTTACAGTCCAGATAAATGGCATCACATGGATGCTTGTTCTGTAATGATTGGTATATTTCATTAAAGGACACCAGGAGTTGAGTTAGAGATGAGCTTTTCTTTAGAAAGCCGAACTGCTGTGTTGTTATTTGTGGACAGATGAATGGTATGACTTTCTTATAGACCACTGTTTCAAATGCTTGTGAAAGAATACATAAAAGTGAAATTGGGCGGTAGTTCTGAGGGTTAGTCTGATCACCTTTCTTTAGGATTAGACACATCTTGTGAACCTTCCATTCCTTTGGTAAGGAGGCCTTTTCAAGCAGATGTTGAGAAGATGTAAACGGGATCTACTAGAGATGTAGCACAGACTTTCAGGATCTTTGGACTAATGTCATCACACCCAGCAGCCTTGGTGTGGTGCAGCATGGTCAGAGCTTTATACACATCACAATGTCATCACACCCAGCAGCCTTGGTGTGGTGCAGCATGGTCAGAGCTTTATACACATCACAATGTCATCACACCCAGCAGCCTTGGTGTGGTGCAGCATGGTCAGAGCTTTATACACATCACAAGTACTGATAGCTGTGCAACTCATTGTTGTATTGGGCTTGGTAATTGTGCTACAGGTGGAAGATCAAAGTCGCTCCTCGTAAATGTTGAATTAAGCATGTGGTTGAAGATTTTTTGCTTTAGCTAAAGGATTGTAAACAAGAGCTGATTCATGTTTTCTAAACTTTGGCATGCACTTAGATTTAGAGAGGTAAGATAAATGGTTATATAGTTTCTTAGGATTAGATGAGAAAGAGTGAATGAGGCTTGTTTCATATGCAGCTTTTGATGGCATAATCCTATTCTGCAGCTGTAGTAGTTCTATGTTACTCAGCTTTGAAGTCAAATATTGAGTGTTGGATTTCTTAATTTTTCGACGTAATGAGTGAATGTAATTAATTTGGGGATGAATAGCAGAGTTGAATTGACTTGATGAGAAGGAATGCTATCTGTGATGGCTATGAGTACAACTCCCCCTCTTGTACCTCTATCCTCACGATAAATTTTATAATCCAGAGGGAGTATTTCCACATCAAGGATAGTTAAAGATAACCAAGTTTCTGTGATACAAACAATGTCGAAGGATTTCCTTAGTATAAGAGACTGGAAAAAGTTTAATTTGGTAACAATGCACGTAATATTGTTAACAAATTAAGCTTTTTCCAGTCTCTTATACTCAGGAAATCCTTTGACATTGTTTATTCCACAAACCAAGAGATACGTCTAGTCATAATGGTGGAGGAGAAGTAGGGGTAGATGAGGTGTTAGTGTCCTGATTTATTATATCAGGAGAATTAGGAGGTTGAGTACCAGAATATACTACAGATGCTACATTGTTTCATTGATAGAAATGTGACCATCCTGAATTGAACATATAGAAATTTCTGAAAAAGAAGGGCAAGGTTCAGTGGCAAATTTGATTGCTTTTACCAAGGTCTAGTGAGGATGATGGTGTAGCAAGAGAATCATCTGGTATTAAAGATGATCCAGTTGGATTGGTGTGATTCAAATTAGAATCAGCTCCAGATGTGGGAGGACCTAGATCAGGAGAGAAGGAAGAGGTGTTGGTGTTAGGACAGCATTTAAAGGATTATCTACACTATCCCTGTGTTTTATGTTATTAATAAGATATAACTTTTCTTATTTTGATTACTTTTTTTTTCAGTACCTGCTGCTATAAGAAGCTTGCGTTCTTTTAACAGCATTGTTTCTGTAGCCCTTTCTTTAGGTGAAAAGTCTGGTTTTATATAGACACCTGATAGGCTAGAGAGCTTGAATCTCTTACCTAATATTAACATTGCATCACAGGACCTAGATAGTTTAACTAAAATAGGGTGACCATGGTTAACTTTGTATTTTCTTAGTCTGAAGCAGTCTCTTAATTGAGTGAGTAGTGATCTCTTGATCAATTGACTCAAGAACAGCAGCTACTTTTTGAAGTCATTTTGGATTCTGTATATTTTGGTGTTCCTTGAGTGCTTTCTTTACAACCCAAAAAGACTAAGTTAATCTTTTATTCCTCTGCTTTTGCAAGGACTCTGCTGTTACAGACAACAGTGGTGGTACCAGAACTTTAAAAAGATTTCAAGCAGAAGAAAATTGGGGGTCATTAGCTGTACCAATACTAAGTACTTACAGTAAGAAGCTTTTATAGGAGTGTAACTGAGTATACTGCTTCAGCTCTTTATTTCTTTCACTTCTTTTGCCAACCTGGCCATTGCATCCTCCAGCCAGGATAATCTACATCTGGGACAGTAGAATGGGACCTTTACTTCCAGTGAGTTGTATGGACCTTGACACTGTAAGACCAGCACAAAGATGATGATGATGTAGCCAGTCCTCACAATGTCCATCACCAAATATGGATTTGTGAGGTTCTTGTTTCTTGATTGTCTTGTCAACAATTTTTTCCTTTACATATTGGACAAGTACTTGGCATGTTCAAGTCTGTTTTAAACACTTCCGGATGTGTGATGGATAAAAGAATAAACTTAATTTATGTAGGTAGCAATAAATAAATTGTAGTTCCAGGTGTGATAGATGAAATAATTTATTTATTGAATACTTACTTTAAAGTTTTAAAGAAAACTGGTTGCCAAGGGAAAAACTGAAAGTTCAAACTTGTATTACAAATATCTTCTACCTGATATCTCTGCTAAACCTTCTGTACAATTCAATTTTAACCAACCACTTTTAAATGGTTGGTAGATGTGGTAGATATTGAGGAAATTTAACCGATTTTAAATGAATTTGGTTGCAAGGGAGTAGAGAACTAATTTAAGCTTCCAACAGCAGTTGAGAACCCTTTAAAATTTTGTCACTCAATTTTGGGTCACTAAGGAAAGTAGAGCTCACTCTGTTAGAGTGAAAAAAAAGCCAAACATCTAGTTTTTTTTTTTTTTTTTTTTTTTTTTTTTTTTTTTTTTTTTTTTTGAACAGATGAAAGACCAAGAAAATAATAAAATTTGGATCAATAAGCAAGAAGGACTCCAAATCCCAGCATGAAATTGAACACCAGATATACAAACTAATGATAGCTGTCCAACCAGTAGTGAAGTATTCAGGTACCCCTGGGGTATCCAGGCAATGATAGGGCTATATTAAAAAAAGAAGAAACAAAAATACACTGAAGATGCTTTGGCTATATGTTGTTGGTTTGTATATGCCCAGGGTACCCCAGGGCTGTGTGGGTGGACACTGACTACTGGTCCACTAGCTGGCACTAATATATTTTTCCCCATAAAATTTTCCCCTCCATTATATCCTGTCTCTAATTTTAGTTTTGTGCCTGACGTGCCTATTTCAATTGAAAGTTTGGAGTTGTTCTTGCACATTGATTCAAAAATCTTTGGATTCAATATAAACATCAAATAAATTTAATTATTAACCAACTATATAAAGGTTAAATAATAAATAATGGTGTAGAACTCTATAGCTTTAGCATTGGCCAAACATCCTGCCAGTGTTTTGCTCCAGTTCGTTTTTCTGGTCAACCCAGTGTGGTGTTGGTCCAGTGTGTGTCCCCATAGAGCTATTGTCAACCTACTTCAACCTGCCTCAACCCAGTGTGGTGTTGGTCCAGTGTGTGTCCCCATAGAACTATTGTCAACCTACTTCAACCTGCCTCAACCCAGGGTGGTGTTGTTCCAGTGTATGTCCCCATAGAACTATTATCAACTTACTTCAACCTGCCTCAACCCAGGGTGGTGTTGTTCCAGTGTGTGTCCCCATAGAACTATTATCAACCTACTTCAACCTGCCTCAACCCAGGGTGGTGTTGTTCCAGTGTGTGTCCCCATAGAACTATTATCAACCTACTTCAACCTGCCTCAACCCAGTGTGGTGTTGTTCCAGTGTGTGTCCCCATAGAACTATTATCGACCTACTTCAACCTGCCTCAACCCAGTGTGGTGTTGGTCCAGTGTGTTTCCCCATAGAACTATTGTCAACCTACTTCAACCTGCCTCAACCCAGTGTTGTGTTGGTCCAGTGTGTGTCCCCATAGAACTATTGTCAACCTGCTTTAACCTGCCTCAACCCAGTGTGGTGTTGGTCCAGTGTGTGCCCCCATAGAGCTATTGTCAACCTACTTCAACCTACCTCAACCCAGTGTGGTGTTGGTCCAGTGTGTGTCCCCATAGAGCTATTGTCAACCTACTTCAACCTGCCTCAACCCAGTGTGGTGTTGGTCCAGTGTGTTCGTTGAGTCTGTGAAGGTGTTACATGTTATATTTTTGCAGAACGAACTGATGGTATCTCACCACGCCTACATGAAGTTGCACCCTGAACTCCGGGCACTCCTGGCAGACTTCCTCCAGACTGTCTTCATCCATAAGCCAGATGACATCTTCAAGTTTGCTCGGGACTTCTTCGGACCACTCCACTCAAGTGCCCCTCATGAACCTGCCTTTCCTTCCTCCAGACCCAACACCTAATGATGGGCGTGTATGGAGGTCACCTGACACTTCACTTACAACTGCAGGCGAACCATTTATAACCTTTGGACAGCTACCACCACCACCACCACCACCACCATCACCACCACCACAGAGTAGTGAATGCATAGATGAAAGAGAAAGTTAATCTCAGCTATATACTCCTTTATTTAAATTATTTTACGTCATCACCTTTATTTCTTACTTCTGAGGGTGGGAGAGGGGGGGGGTCTGAATTGGGTGATTGGGGGGGGGGGGGGAGTGTTCTAAATGGAGAGTGTCTGAAGAACGTCCCACCCCAATGTTAATTTATATACACATGCATGCACTAGCAGACAAACCCTCGGACCTGACATCCAAAGCTTGGCAGGCACATGCACACACAACATGGGCTGGGTCCCACCTGGCCACACCTCCTCCAGTGTGGGCTAGCATCTTAATTCCATGACCATCACTGGCTAACATGTTTTGATGATTGATTGATTGATTGATTGATTGGGATTCTTGAAGGCAGGGGTCAGGAAGCATGGCCAGGGAACATTGCACCTCTTCTATGTAGTGGATGACTTTCAAGATTCCTTTCATACTTGTAGCTGTTCTGAGCAGTAATGCTTCAGTATGATTTTTAATTATAAGAGGTAATGATCTTGGTCACACTATCTTTTTTTCCCCTTCTTCCTGGAAGCTAAAAGTAACACCACATGGGCTCTGTGGTGAAATATAGAATTTCCAAGGGAGGGAACCTCTACATTGATTGTAAAGAGAAGTGGATATACATTGGAAAGTAGAGAAATAATTATCTTCTTAATCTTTAATAAAAATTATTATTAAACAATATATCATAGTTTGTAGATTCCGTACAACTGGCCTGTGGCAGGCCTACTGATACTTGGGCTATATTGGGTCCACTACTGCAAGCAACAGCTTATATAGCTACACACATACACCCCCCCCCCTCCCCCCCACTCCATAGTTATTACATTTTTTTGGTTTAACATGGAAAAACAAGTTCAATTTCTGGTTATGTACACAGCAAGAAAGAAAATGTTTTTCTCTTTTTCCACCTTCAGCTACTTTATGATTGCTTTGCTCCCAACCTTAACCTCCAGCAATAGTAGAGGAGTTCCCCTAGCAACTGATCGTATAAGGTTGACACCTGTAACTGAAATTACATTTTTGGTACATGACACACTTCCACTGGGATCACAAAAAACTGGCAACAGTGACCTGAAGGATTGTTCCTTTTTTCATCAATCTGGCTTACCAGAATATGTTCACATTCAAGAAACTTATTAAGTTGATAGATGACCATTTCCCTGTCAACCGTTTCTGTGATCCATGTAAGAAAGTTTGCTAGCATCTGCAGTATGAGGTAGTCCACTCCATAGGTTATTTGCATATGGCCTGTAAAACCACAACAGAAGAAACATTTTTGAGAATGGAAGTGCTAATGTTTGGATGAGTGAGATGTGTTGGTCTTGAATAGTTGAATGTGAATCTTTCATGATCCTTGACTAAGCAGTGGCTAAGAGGATAAAGGCGCTGTCTTTTATGCTCCTTGACTGTGATTGTGCAGTGTTTTGCTAATCTCCTCTGGCTCCTCCATGTTCTCCTTCCTCTCTTCATCACTGAATTTCCTTTTCTGGCTGCAAGACAACGATGTGGCTCCATTGTTTCTGGTGGCACTGCTGGTGGTCTGAGTCTGGCTCATCTTCACCAGTGCTGACTGAAGTGAGTGACAGGAGCCTCATTCTCTTCTCCAGAGCCTCATCATCAGTAATAGGATCCTTGTCTCATCCTCTCCACTTGTTGTAGTAAGGTGAGGATGACAAAAGGAGGGGTAGGATTATGAAGATTCATATGTCTCCAAAGATCCATGACCAGAGATGCTGTATAAGGGAGTGTTAGATATCCATAGAAGTAGTGAGGCTTTAGATCGTCATTAGGTTTGCTGGCTGAGGGGAGCAGCCCATACTCCAGAGTCTCTTCGTCAGCAGTAAGATCCTTCTCATTCTCCCCACTCATATGAGGTGGAAGAGGAGGGAAGAAGAGGGAAGAGGAGGGAAGGAGGTGTTTGGTCCACCTACTATAGCTATGGACGAAAAGTGATATAAGTTAATTGTGTATCTTTGATAAAGAAGGCTTTGCTTCAGTAGCAGGATATATATCTGGTAAAAAAACCCTGAGGATAATCTCAAGGTAAGTTGTCAGTGAAATAAATGTAATGGTATAGTTTCAGGGTTATAATTCTGAGGTCCCACTGTACATAATCACATGCAAATTTTATGGCCAGCATAGTCATAGGATCCACATAGTTGTAGTTTATTCACAGGGGTAATGTGGGTTTGGGCAGGTTCTTGAGAAGATAGCATTGACCAATGGGCACAGACATCTGAATGGCTCTGAGGGGCTATTTCCAGGCTTTTTGTTTTGTGTATATACTGAAGGACTCTAATTAGTGTTGTGGTTTAAAACATTCTCTGTGATTAAGGTAACTAATTTTTACAGATTCCTTTGGGAATATAGAGACTTTTAGAAGAACAGGAAAGACAATGGATAAAGCTATCTATGATGAATTGGAGAAACTGACATGAGATCTTTTAATCATACTAAACAGAATAGAGCTGGATAATGCCCAATGGCACCACCTATTCTAATACCAATTAAAACAGTATATCTAGAACCATGCCCTTCTCTCCAGTTTATATCCTGAAAGATATTCCACATCTTCATGAGAGAGGCAAAGGATTAAGGGTACCTGAGATTTGTCCACAGTAGCTAACATACCTTCTGTGCTATTCCTTTTGTTGCCTGTGCTCTTCAGTCCCCACAGTCACAGCTCATCATTATTATGCCCACTCCCTGGTACCAGTAAGAGGGGCTGTAATAACACTGGTATGTAGCTATATAAATCAAAAGCACATCCAGCTTACTGCTTATATTGACTTGAGTTTTCCTGAAATAACATTTTTTTTGTTGTTGTTGGCTCCTTTTAGTTTTAGGTTAATTAAAAAAAAAAATTTTTTTTATTTTTTATTTTTTAATTAATTTTATTTTTTTACTATTTTTTTTTATCTGCTTTTTTTAAAATTTATTTAAAAAAAAATTTTTTTTAGGTGTAAAATCTAGGTGTTATTTTCTACTTCCAGATACAATAAGTACAGGTCTGTTTACTAATGGTGAGGAATTCCTTGTAATGTAGTAGTAACCAATCACTTTTTATGTATTAATAGCTATTCTATCTTAGTTCTGAAGCATTACCTAATCTGTGTGGGGCTATATTCCTATCACAAGACCCCTCAGCAGTTGGCTATGGGATCAACACCTTTGCTGCAGGTGCAGTAGCATTTCTTTCTTTTCCTCTAGCAATGATGCAACAGACAAGATAACTAACTATAGAGTGGTAATATCTTGCAGGATTTTGTGGGAGGCTTGCAGGGTTTTGTGGGAGGCTGTGCCTGCTATGCAAGTTAGAATCAACACTTGCCTGCAAACTTCACCTCTGGCTGATGACATTGATTAACTAATTATTTTTAAAGTATGGTGGGGAATTATGAGGTAGATATGAGGTATGTTTGCAATATCACAGGGTAAAGATGTATTGTACATTTTTGTGTGCTGGAAATATGTATTAAAATGAGAAGCTTTCAGACCTTTCCCCATTTAATGCCACAAACCATGCAGAATTCATAGCCACCCCCCATATTATCATTGAATGAATTTTATGTACTATTTTTAGGAGAAATAAAGAAAAGAAATGGTTTTATGTTAAAATGTAAATTTTGTTGAGGAATTAACAAAATTTATGCACATCCTGTTGATGATTATTCTCCAAGGTGTGTGTCTATGGATTCCTCTGAAACTATCAAGTAGTCATAAATTAAGACTTCTGACTAACCGCAGAATTCATGAATCAAGTGTTATAAAGTTTGTATGCTGGTCGACAAATCTTTGTTGAAATAAAACCCCCCCCCCCCCCCTTAAGATAGTGTTTGTTTGAATAAAGAAATAAATTTTTACTGCAATTGGTCATGGCTCTTTAGTATTACTAGCAGGTAATCTCAGCCTTGAGCCTTGAATGCTAGCTAGCTTACGCATTTGCATGTAATTTGCATGTAACTTGCTTATTCAATTTTAGTTCTGAGAGAATCAGAAGATACAAAGCAGCAAAGAAGAAAAGGTAGAGAAAGCGGGGTAGGAAGGTCAAGTAGGAAGGAAGGTAAAGTAGGAAGGAAGGTAAAGAAGAGAGAAGAGGAAAAAAATGAAGAAAAGAATAAAAAAAGAAATTGGGTTTGACACACTTATTACGATAGACATATTTGTCAAATATAGTTCCATGTAAACAACTGCCATGATTCTTAGGTTAATATTTTACCTGTTTGTGAGGCTTTTTGAGTAGATAGGTAGTGAAAAAAAGTCTAAAAAGTAGCAGTTGCAAGCTCTGCTAAAAATAGCTGTTGCTGCAGGACAACTGAGGCCACACCAACTTGTTTTCTTGTTGCAGGGGAACTATTGACTCAGAAAAATGAAAAACATGTTTGAAAATGAAAAAAAAACACCAGATAATGGTAAAATTCATTTATGTTGAGAAATTTATTCATCTATTAAATCATTCAACCTTTCCATCTACCTACAGCCATGTAATTCCTAGTTGCTGAGGGAAAAATTCTCATTCTAGCTACATTATGAAGAACAAGTTGTCATGAATTTTTATTCAATAAACTTTTTAAATTTACCTATTGTGGATTCAAATTCATTCTATACCAGATAATCACAATAAAATTCAGGCCCTAGTCCCCTGGAAGGCTACACCATATAGCACATCTGGTAGGGGAGAACATGTATCCCAATTTTTTTGTATGAGTGATATTTTAAATGTTTGGTATGGCATCCTAAGTAGTAACACTAATCCCCTGATATATTTATGCTGTCTTCCCTGTCAAAGTTTTCCTAATAATTGTAATCCAATTTTCTTCAGTAAAATTTTCCTCCTCCATGGATGCCTTGAAAGTTGCCAGAAACACTTCAGCGTCAGCTTGATCCTCTTCTTTTCATGTGCCAAATAATTCCAAATTTGATATGTAACATGAAGGTCATTCCTATTCCTTAATCTTATGTTTATTTATATTCTGTAAGCAATTTATTCTCCAAAAAGAATTACTATATTGTGCCAGAGAACACATAACTAGATATTCACTCCTAAAATCCTGGAAACATGTAATTCTCAAATCATATACTGCAATAATTTACTTTCTAAAAAATTTGGATTCACAGTTAAAATTAATTCCCTTGCACCCTCCAAATTTTACCCAGGGTAGCAATACCACTCTGTTCTTCCTTTAGAGCTTTTTTTTACACTGTCATTCCAAACCACTGCCCCAATACAGTTGCTTCCGAATAGCGCTATTTTTTGTCATAGAAAAAAGCCCTGCCACACTAGAAATGGTGTTCAGCAACACTCGTTTTCTAATATTTTCTTGTGTCCATACTAGCATAGTGCTGAACCTACTCCACATCACTTGTGTGGGAAGACTAATAGGCTGGGCAGATTAATTGGTTTTCCTCTCCTACGTATAGAAACAGGGTATTTTATTTTTTACTGAGCTACATTCTGTCTATTTCCCTACGCAATGTCATTGCACAAAGGGAGGCTGAGAGGGGGGGGGGGGGTGGGGGGAAGGGGGGGAGAGCTCTAGTAACTAAACTTCTAATGGTGAACATCAGCAAAAAGCCACAAGTATGTTAAAAAAATCTGAGCCGCTTAAACCTACCCTTCTGAAGGTTTCAGGTGAAACTGGGTGTAGTGTGGGCAAGTAGAACCTGTTCCAGACACAGGTGAAACTGGTTTTATTGTGCAGTGTGGACAGGGCTTAAATATTATTAAAGTCTACTAACCATACTACTTTCACTTGAAATTTTAATTCAATTCATTTGAAGCCTCAAATCTGAAAGAATGTGTATACATACAAAAATTAAGAGATATTTATATATTGATTTATCTTGCTAAGAATTAAAATGTTTTTATCTACCTAGCTACATTTACAACTCTTCTTTTAGGGTTAAACTGCTGGCTTTAGCATAGCTATATTAGCAATCATTCCCCTGCTCTCCGATTTTTCAAAATGGTTATTGTGTTGTGTTGGTTTATATGGGCCAAGACCAAAGTGACAATTTAGATGAGATAGTTTAAAAGTTACCATACACTGCATGTCTCCATGTAAAATTTTGTTGATTTATGCTTGAATTGAGCCAAAAACGGTTCCTACTATGAGTTATGTTATCTCAAAAGTAGAAAAAGTAGAACAATTGGTTCTTTTTGTACTTTTTCCTTTATCTCTCTTTTAATAGGTTAGAGGACATTTGACCCTATTGGGATACCTTAGCAGCTATTCCATAAGACTAAGTGAATTTCAATATTTATAGTTGGACCTGAATCTAGAAATACTCATACTTCCCTATATATAGTTTAAACTATGTGTGTGAGTATGTGTGGGGCTTGGTTGGATATTATTACTAGCATATTTCTGGCATTGTCAGGGATATGATGGTATATGCATAGGAAGTGTTTTGGCCAGGTGTAACCCAACCCACTTGAAAGAGTTTCGTTTAAGTCCCCTTTTTTTGGTTGCATTTTGGGAAATAGCTGTGGCCATCTTTGGACCCGGTCTATTTATCTGTCTGTCTGTCTGTCTGTCTGTCTGTCTGTCTGTCTGTCTGTCTGTCTGTCTGTCTGTCTGTCTGTCTGTCTGTCTGTCTGTCTGTCTGTCTGTCTGTCTGTCTGTCTATCCGTCTGTCTGTCTGTCTGTCTGTCTGTCTGTCCCTATCTCTCTGTCTCTATCTATCTATCTATCTATCTATCTATCTATCTATCTATCTATCTATCTATCTCTCTCTCTCTCTCTATCTATCTATCTCTCTCTCTCTCTCTATCTATCTATCTATCTATCTATCTATCTATCTATCTATCTCTCTCTATCTATCTATCTATCCACCCACCCATCCATCCATCCATCTATCTATCTATCTATCTCTCTCTATCTATCCATCTATCCATCTCTTTCTCTCTGTTTATGTCTTCCCCCAGCACACCTGACCATTTTTCCAGTGCAAGAAATGCTGGTTCAACTAATGTATCAATTTTTTTTTAATTAAAAAATTCAATATTGTCACAAAATATAAAGGAATTGGTTTGAGATTCTCATATATTTACTCTATAAGTCAGAATAACATCACGATGCTCCAGTAGCAACCAGGAATAGGAAGTGAAAAATGTGAAACAAATATCAGATGAATTACATGTACAAACAGATCACAAGAACATGCACACAATACTATTGTAATAACATTGCATTTGCTGTCCTACATATCATGCATACACTATAGATTTTATATGTCCATTACCCAATATTTAAGTTAGCTCAGCTTCAAATGCATTCATCATGTCACTTCGCTTCATTAAGTAAATTTGTTTGAACTGTAGAGAAAAATATTTGAGAATATAATTCCAAGTGATGATTTATGATGACAAATCTCTAACAGAGAGTAAATCACACACTCATAAAAAGAACCATTATGCACTCACATAAATATAACTACATTACTTACAGCATTCCTCCTTCATCTCTGCTCCTCTCTAGCTTGTTTTTAAATGCCTCTGATGTCTTTAAGTCCCTCTTTTCCCGCTATCTCTACCTTCATACACTTCACCAGAAGGATGTGAAGCCCCACAAACACTCAATATTTCCCTATAGGAAATGTAATGATTACATTATTGCGATAACAAACATGTTCAGTTTACTTAATGTAACATGTAGAGATTATTGACACTAATCTCATTTATCAAAAAACATGATACAATTAATAAACACTTCTGTGAAATTAGACTTAATTTTTAGCAGCAAAAAAAACTTTCAGTGGGTGTCGCTAATAAATGAATGGCACCCATAGCCACAACTACAGGAAGATAATAGTGGTGGGTGTGTTTTGGTAACATGGTAGACTCTAACTAATAATCAAATCGAAGTCTCTTTAGTTAGAGTCTTCCATGGGTGGACTGGTGTGGGAAGATGTTGAAGGACAGGAAAATTTTCCTGTCAGTGCTGACCACCACACACAGCCCAAGTTAAGCACTGTTCTGCCTGTCAGTACTTGGATGGCTGACCTACCTGGGGCTAGCAGATCTTGTAGTTGGTTTCCTTTTCCCTCCTATTCCCCCCCTCCCCCAACCTCTGGTTTCTCTTCTTACTTTATCACAAAGGGCACGATTCGACGTGCTAAATTTGAAATTTCTCAACTCCTCACAAATTTATGCCCCTATTTCAATAAATATGCTTAATCTCTTATCCAGGCCTTTCTACCCACTGTCACGCTATATTAGGCTGCTCTTAAATGTCAAAGCAAGCAGGAGGATGACACTAGCATAAATAATTTTTCCATATCAGTCAACCGCACATAAGGTTAAGGACTTCAAAGAAAAGTTTCTCGAGAAAAGAGAAGATTTGGCTATTTAGTACAAGGTGGCATAAGTTCTCACATAGGGTTCATTCAATTGCAAACAATATGTTAAAACATATAAAATCATTAGCCAATGGCATCATGAAAACAAAGCTTCTTTCTTTCAATCCAAACATATTTGAAAGTAGTACTGATAAAAATTATAAAAACCAACTGCACTCTCAAACATATCATCCCTTACTAAAACAAACAGGTTGAACAAAATTCCCGAATTGACTATCTCTGGAATATTTATCATGAAAATATAAATAAACTATAGGTGAAATTAATATTGGCACATTATTTCATATTGATATTTCTAACCTAAGGAGAGATATGTCTCCCATCACCAAAGCAGCTAATAATTTCATTGAAGTGGAACAAATGGGGTAATATCCTTAGGGTAATAATTGATACGATTTGCAGCTATACCTTACATAAGCAAACATTGCCTGTATTTTGTTGCAAATAACCCCTTATAGGCAATATGATAATGGCTATACTACAATAAGTTTGTCGGAAAAATGAACACACCATAATTAATATAAGCAAGTGGCACATAGTACCTTCATACTATAAATGATCTCATGATTATATTTTGCAATCATACATGTTCTCCAACAACTATTATCAATTGTTATTCAATTTAATATGATAGTATGACATTACAATTAACATAGTTGCTATCTAATTACCTGATGCACTTTATAAATTTATCCAATGTTTCTTCCTCACACTCCAGCATTCAACTTGGAATGTCCCCCAGCATTCCATTTATTTAAAATTTCTCATTCACTTCTCTGCACGAGCAAGCTCTACAATCAAAGAGGTCATGTCCTAAAAGCTCCCAGGGATGGTTGGAATAGCGCAAGAAACTTTGCCACCACACAACATGAGATATTCCTGCTTTCTTTATCTTCCAAAATTTGTTTATTTGTAATGTCAGTCTTCTAGGTCATGGAAATTTTAGGCAAAGTTTCTATGGAAATATCTGTGATATCATCCGATTCCTTTTGGATGCCTCTGAAGATCTCAATAGTGCCATCATCAGCATAACTGTTACTTCGTTGGGTCAATGGGTATAGTTGTGAGGTTGTTGAGATACATTCTTCATCATCTTCTCCATAGGGTTGGGAAAAGATGACAGGAATCCAGATTAAGCCAGAGGAGAGAAGTTCCTACTGCTATTGTTACAAGTGGCTCATGTAGAAAGAGGGCTCAACTCCATCACCTCTAGTTGTTTGGCCATTGGGATTGAGTCTAGTTGACCAGTTGGCCTGGTAGTAGAAGTGGCTTGCCTGCCAGGGCCTAATAAGATTTCTCCTTGGCTCATAGCTAACTTTAAACCTCTGGGGAACTAGAGCCTGGAGGTCCACTGAAAACATATTTATTCTGACGGAGTTCCAAAATTTCTTTTTTGGGAATGTTTATCAGCTGTTTTCCAGCTCACTCCCCCCCCCCCCCCCCCCCCCCCCCGTAAGTTCGGCTCAGTCTCCATTTGCGCCCACGTAGATTCCCCTGAGTCATTTTCCTGGCAGGGTAAAAAATTGTTTCTAGGAAGTTAACTGTGATCAGCTCCGCCAGAAGAGGTAACCACTTTACAAGTACTTGAACCTAGAATCACCTTGGTGGCTTTGAAATCTAACCTATCACGTGACAGATTCAATCTTGGCTTAATTTAAGTGGAGAATATTATCTGGTTGCCTATTGCAATGGACAGGGGAATCCTCTATAGATTTATTCCATATGAGGTGAATATTTACTAACAGCTGATCATTGCTATATATTTTTCAATATGGTGTGTGTGTATCATGATATTGATTAGGTATCAGCCTGGGCCAAGTGACCTGACCACCAGGAGGGACAGCTAAATGACATTTTCTTGTTGGTTGGCAGATTTTGGTAAGGGAATGTTCAGATAGAACGGTATATATTATAAATTTAGAAAAACGTCATGGATGAACTAGCTGATTCAATTGAAGTAGATATAAGCACAGCAATATTATGGTATCCAAGTGAATGATGGGTATAAATATTATGCTAAATCTGTATTAATAGAAGAGAAATATTTTCAGTCTCAATATTTTTTTTTATTGCTTATTTTCCTTTCTTCTGAATATTATGAAATAGAAACATTTTCAATGTCCTAACAACAGAGCAAATGAAATCACAATTGTGTGTATATTTTAAAATTGTTATAGGAGACTGAGTCCACCAAGAAAGTGCTAATTAATGAAACTTCCATTTTACAAGTTTGTGTCACATAAAATAGTCCTCACGAAGGATAATGGCAACACCCCCCTCCCCACCAAAACTGAAAGAATATGTACATTAAAAATGTAATAATAATGATGGCACTTGTAGTGTGCATGTGTGCATGTGCATGCATGTGTGTGCGTGCATGTATGTGTGTGTGCATGCATGTATGTGTGTATGTGCATGCGCACTTGGGCTCAATCGACAGCCAAACAGTAAATGTATATCAAGGGAAGATTTTTAAGGAATGATCCCTGGATGCCTACTATAGTTTTTAACCATTTTCTTTTTTAATGTCACCCCTGGTGGGGGAATGGTGAATTAAAAATTTCTCTTAAAGTAGGTCTTAAGAATTGTGGATCAGTGGTTGAAGCATAGGTCTATCCAGGTGAAAGTTATTTGTTCAAACCTTAAATTTGTCAATTTTCTTTCCTATCTTTCCCCCTCCCCCCAGCATACCTTTCCTTCCTTTTTTTCTTTCTCTACAACCACCTTTCTTCCTTCCTTATTTCCTTCATTCTTCTCTTCTAATTTCCTGTTCATCATTATTTTCATAGTTTGATATAGTTCATATGTAAAAATAAGCATTTGAAAATTGGTTAGTTAAATAGCAAACACTCAGACATGTACATGTAGTTTCTTTGCTAGGGACCAGAATAGAAAGTTGTTTGTAAATGGTGGTTCATGTAAATTTGCTATTCATTGAGTTAATTTTTTATATATTGAATAGATTATTACATGTAGATTACTGGCCTGAGTGGGAGGAAGCATATTAGCATGCAATTATAATTTGGTGATAGATCATTGAATTATTAATTGCTATGTTATATTGTCCTCTCCATTGGTGGGAAGACAACCTATTGAAAGGAAGCTGCTGGCTGATCTTCAGAGAATGTGGAGTAGTCTTGAGCAGTTTGGCCACAAGTAGTGACATTTAGAAACAAATTGGGAGAGAAGAGGTTGGATTGGGAAATTGCTAAAACTCTCAAAATGTAATACATTTGACAGCATGAGTTGGAAATTCCATATAAAGTTGGGCCATAGCTAGCTGCCCATAAGGAAGAAGAAGAGACTTGAAGGGAATGCCTACAAGTTTCTGAGAAGGTATTCATAAGACTACAGAAAGAGTCAAGGTCCTTACCAAGACAGCTCCATTCCAAATGTCACTGTTTTCTAAGCTCCACCTGTAGAGAAAATATCTGTGTCCACAATCCTTTCCATAAAATGTTTCATCCCAGGGATAGCTGGAGTCTAAGTGCCCCATGATGGAAGAGCTGGCCTGGGGCACCAGCACCACAGAGAATTCCAAGCTGGATGTGCATTTATACAAGGATCTAGTAGAAAACTTTCCCTTCCAGTTGTTCTGCCTGGGTGTGCTGATATGCTTTATCTTCTTTCTATTTTGAATGCAGATAGTAAGTGGTTCGTAAGGCAAATACTAAAGCTGAGGGTAGGCTATATTATGTACCAATATATATATATTTGTAACTTGTGATTTAAATGCTAAGTATATTATTCTTAGTGTTTTTGTATTGATTTATTTGGTAGCTCCAAATAAGTTATAAAAACTAGTAATGACCAGAGGCCACTTTGCAGCTTGCTTGCAATGGTCAAGGCACTTTGCCCAACAATCTTTATTCTATACATTATAATCTAATACTATTCTGGTCAACATTCTATGAATTGGTGGAAGAAGACATTCCAAATTATTTTTTATCTTTCATCTTTTAAATGACTATTTTTCAAAATTTTCAAGTATATTCTGCCAACTTCATTATTTTATATTAATTTTAGACATGCCCACAACACAGAATTGGGGCTACTGCAGCTTTTTTCTGTTCCCACCCACCCACCCTCCCCCTCCTTTGAAATTGCTGTACTTGGTGAAGTGTGGAAAGTTAGAGAGATAGAGAAGGATGAAAGGTGGGGGGGGGGGGGGGGATTATATATAAATATATTTTAATGAAATCTTATTAAGCCCAGTTGCTTTTATGTACTATACTATACCAATTATACATTACTTCTAAGCATAGGCAAATCATACACAGTGAAAAAAAAAGATGTATTGTACTTGTATATTGTCAAATTCATGTACCTGGAGACCTAGTAGCATGCAAACACAACTTGCATCGTGTAAGAAATGGGTTGGGTCACACAAGGCCTCACTTTCTCCTGTGGGCACATCACTATATACTGACAATGCAAGGTATATCTGCTAGTTTCTATCCTTCAAAAATATTGGTGTAAGTGAGTGTGCTATGTATAGAATCCAGTTGTTCTGTGTGAGATCTAGACCTTTGAAAATCAAATTTGATGAACAGCCTTTCTTGTTGTAGGACACATCTACCTTAAAGAGTGGGTGTCATTTGTTTCTTTGGTTTAATGTTAAAGTGTATAAGAAAAAACTTGAACATGTGTAATAATTATTTTAGCTTAATACAACCAGATGAAAAGATGTGGCCAGTTGGAACCTATCCTATGTCTCCATCAGAGTAATAATATGTTTGTACTAAGTTTAGGGTCCTACAAGGAATTATTGGTGGTATTCTTGTCCCACCCATCAATAAGAAGAGGTATGGCTATGTGATCTCTATTTTTGACCCTCTACCATATTTATTAGGCACATTAGTTCAGCAGGATGTTGATACACATAAACGTGTATAAAATGCAAGAAGGGGTGTGACCATCCAGATATATTTCAATTATTCCCATTGTGACACTGGTTCTATATATATATATATATATATATATATATATATGTATACTAGCAGCATATACCCCACGTTGCCCCGCCAATTTCAACATGAAACATTATAGAAGTCACTTAAACTTTGGCATAATTGGCCCTTTAATTAGCTTTAGGCAGTCATAACTATATCCTGTGGGTGTGGCTAATACTAAACCACACACATTGCCACACCTATTCATAGTTAATAATGCTCACTGGGATATTTGGACTCAAAATGCCAAATTTTTGCCTGATTAGTCCATAAATCAGTGTGGGTGTGGCTACGACAAAAGTACACCCATTACCATGCCCACATGTGTTTAATGCTCACCCAGGTTCTTGGAAAGTAGACCCGAACTTAGCCTTTTTGGTCCCAGTGTCTAGCTGTGATGCCTATACACATACTCACGAACCAAAATATGTATTAAAATGTGTTTGTAGATATAACTCCTCAGTCCAAGCGTTATTCAGAATATATTTTTTGGCACTTTTTTTGCTTTACACACCAATGGAAAGAGGTGTAGCCAGGAGGGATTCCACCTGTGCCACTCCAAATGTCAAGTTGTTTATGCATACCATATATTAAGTCTTGTTCCTCCAAGGGTTTGTCCGGTCAGAGTACCATTTTATGGCATCTTTTTAGCCTGACATTAAAAAAGTAAAGGGTGTGGTCTTATACATGTACTTAAAACATTCCACAGATTATATCGATTCCAAATATATATATGGGTTCATGGGTCTTACTCCCTAGGGTTTTTTTGGTTGCTGAAATACCATTTTTGGCATTTTTTGCCTTATTCAGGGAAAGGAAAAGGTGTGGCCAAGTGGGACCCAGCCCAGGTTAATTCCAAATTGAAGTTACATATGCATACCAAGTTTTAGACCTGTTAGTCCAAGGGTTTTTCTGGCAAAAACACCATTTTTGGCTTTTTCTCATTATCATGGTAATGTGGCAGTGCAAGTAACACACAGAAATCTGGACATAACTTACTTGACTTTACCATATGGTTGGATTAATGCACAACGTACTGTTTGTGAGGTTGTTGATCTTTACCAGTTTCTTGAAGTGTTTTTTGGTCATCTTGCTGTTATTGTCTGGGAGGGATACAACAGTGACGCAAGCAGTAGCAGGGAAGCGGACTTATTATAACTTCCCTACATTGGTGACCCCGACGTGATAGAACGTTCTCCTATTTTCACTGCTAATTTCATGGTCATTTACTCCTGTTCCAATTATGGTTGAAGCTCAGGCTGTTGCAGATGCTTTGATGGCAGCTACCATCAATACAGTAGCCCTCAAACTACCAGAGTTCTCACCTGACAGGATTGAGTACTGGTTTCTTGCTGTTGAGGCAGAATTTAACCTTCGTGTTCCTGCCATTTCCCAGGACCAGACCAGGTATAGCTATGTGGTGTCAGCACTTAAGGGCCAGGTTATGGATAGGGTGATTGACATTATTAGGAATCCCCCAGCTGCTGGTACTTGTTACCAGGCCATCAAAGATCGCTTCCTTTCTGCATTTAGCAGGTCTCCCCTAGAAAGGAGCAAGATGCTTCTGGATTGGCCTGGGATGGGTGATGGAACACTCTCTGCACTCCTTAGCAAGATGCTTGCGTGCCTACCCGCTGGTGAGGACTCTGATCACATCCTGTTCAAGGCTCTTTTCCTACCGCAGCTCCCAGCTGATGTCCAAGACCACCTGGCCCATTCAACTGCTCTGACCATCCATGTGCTGGCTGAGCAAGCTGATGCCAACTTCGCACTTTCCAGCAGCCGACTGAACCAACCATCATCTCTGGTTTGCAATGTCGATGTTGCGGCCATTGATCACACACACCAAAAGTGCAGCACTAAAAAAGACACCAGGCTATGTTTCTACCACGCATGGTATGGAACTGATGCTAGGATATTCACACAGAACAACTGCCCGATGTCCCATGTTCCCCTAGCAAAAACACTGCCAGTGGGAAACGCCAACGCTGGTCACCAGTAGCCGTGGTGGCTGGCGCCACAAACTCAAGGCTTCTTCATATCCAGGATAGGGCTTCGGGACGCTCTTTTCTCATCGACACAGGGGCAGAAGTTTCTCTCATTCCGGCTTCTCCTGCTGATCACCGTGGAGCTGTTTCCTCTACCCACTCTGCCCCACTGGTGGCAGCCAATGGGACGGAAATTAGAACTTACGGTACATGTTGCCTTCCACTTAAATTGGGCAACAAATGCTTCCAAGGGTCTTTCATCGTTGCTGACGTGAACCAGGCCATCCTTGGCGCAAACTTTTTGCGTGCTAACGGACTCCTAGTCGACCTTGGAGGACAGCGCCTCGTTCACTCTGCTACGTATGCCACCATTATTGCACCCAGCATTATGTGTCTACCAGTACCTTTGGCCATGACCAAACCTCCTCAGGTAAACAGTATCTATGCCAACTTTCTCACCTCTAGGCCCAAACTCACTGAGTTAACTTTTTGCAAGGACAGGATCCCTCATGGGGTCGAGCTTTGTATTGACACTGGTCAGTCTCCTCCTATCCGCTTGCCAGCTAGGCGTTTGTCCCCCAACAAACTCGCTGTTGCCAAGGCTGCATTCAAAGATATGGAAGACCTTGGGATTATCCGGCACTCGTCCTGTCAATGGGCATCCCCACTCCACATTGCACCCAAGCCTGGCGGTGGTTGGCGCCCATGTGGGGATTTTAGATGCCTCAATGGCCGAATCAAGGTTGACTGTTACCCGGTGCCCCACATCCAAGACTTTGCTAGTCAACTTTCGGGCAAAATGATTTTCTCAAAGATTGACTTGATTAAGGGCTATCACCAGATTCCGGTACGGGCTATGGACATCCCCAAGACAGTGGTGATAACTCCTTTAGGCCTTTTTGAGTTTCTCCATACACCGTTTGGCCTTGCCAATGCAGCTCAGGCATTTCAGCGGCTGATGAACTCGGTCTTGCAGGATCTTGAGTGTGTGTTCATTTACCTGGATGACATCCTCGTGGCCAGTTCCTCCCCCTCTCAGCATCTTTGGGACCTCACTGCCGTTTTTGATCGTCTTGAACGACATGGCCTCATTATTCATCCAGGCAAGTGTGCTTTTGGTGTAACTGAGATAACTTTCCTTGGACATGTGTTCAACACCGAAGGCATACGACCCATGCCAACCTGAGTGACAGCCATCCAAGACTTCCCCCGCCCGACTGTAATCAAGGAATTGCAGGCCTTCCTAGGAGTGATTAACTTTTATCAAAGGTTTGTACCTGCTGCTGCACAGCTGCTTCATCCTCTCTACAGTGCTTTAGTTGGCCATCCCACCAGGACCTCTCCGGTGAAATGGTCAACCCCCATGGACAGAGCATTCTACGATGCAAAGACTGTCCTGGCCTCTGCTACACTTCTGGTTCATCCCCGCCAGGATGCCCCCATGGCTGTGACTATTGATGCTTCAGATTTGGCCATTGGAGGCATCCTTGAGCAATTCACAGATGGCCTCTGGCGACCACTGGCCTTCTTCAGCCTCAAGCTCCAGCCGGCCCAGACCAGTTATAGTGCATTTAACCGAGAATTACTGGCTGCCTATGCTTCTATTCGGCACTTCCGGTATTTCCTGGAGGGACGTCAGTTTTCACTTTTTACAGACCACAAGCCACTCACATTCGCCCTCAATAAGGTCTCAGATGCCTGGTCTGCATGGCAGCAGCGCCAGCTCTCAGCGATCTCGGAATACACCATGGACATTAGGCATGTTGCAGGCAAAGACAATGTGGTTGCAGATGCTCTTTCCCGGGCTGCTATTTCAGCAATCAGTGGGGGCATTGATTTCTCTGCCCTTGCAGCTGCCCAACTCGCAGATCCGGTTGACATGGCTGCCTGTCGGACAGCAATTACGGGACTTCAATTTAAGGACATTCCTTTTGGACCCAATAACACAACTCTATTATGTGATGTGTCTCTTGGTCGGCCACGTCCCCTCGTACCTTTCTCCTTCCGCCGCCGTATTTTTGACACTCTTCATGGTCTCAGTCACCTGGGTGTATGGGCAACCCACAAACTGGTAGTCCGTAAGTACGTTTGGCATGGCCTTGGTCGACAGGTGGGAGAATGGGCCAAATCATGTACCGCTTGCCAACGAACCAAAGTCAATTTCCACCATCGTGCCCCACTATGCAAGTACAACGAGCCCCTACTCCGTTTCGATCATGTGAATGTAGATCTTGTGGGGCCGTTCCCTCCCTCCAAGGGTTTCACCCACCTCCTCACAGTGGTGGACAGAGTCACTCGCTGGCCAGAAGCAATTCCCCTGGCTAGCACAAATACCATAGATGTGGCTGAGGCCTTCTTGAGTGGTTGGATTACTCGTTATGGCCTTCCCTCCGATGTCTCCTCTGACCGAGGACCCCAGTTCACGTCCCTACTCTGGCAAGATCTCTCTGATCTCCTCGGGACCAAGCTGCACCACACTACGGCTTACCATCCCCAGGCAAACGGCCTTGTGGAGCGGTTCCATCGAAGCATGAAGGTTTCCCTCAGAGCGCGCTGTCAATCAACATCATGGATTTCTCAACTTCCTTGGGTCATGCTTGGCCTCAGGACCATGCCGAAAGACGACCTAGGTACATCTCCAGCAGACCTAGTGTTCGGGTCTCCTCTCACATTCCCTGGGGAGTTTGTGGGTCATGGCCAGGGTGAACCAGGTCCAGAACTGCTCCGTCGCCTCCGTGACAATGGAGCAGATCTCCGACCTGTTCCTCCAGTACACCATGCCTCTCCCACCACATCATCGCCTACATCTCTATTTTCGGCTAAGTTTGTCTTCATTCGTCACGACGGCCACGAGTCGCCCTTATAGCCATGTTATGATGGCCCATTTCGTGTATTGGCCCCAGGGGACAAATTCTTCAGGGTTCAGATCGGCAATCAGGAGGAGACCATTTCTATTGACAGATTAGAGGTCGCACATGCTGATAAGTCTGCTGAGGTCCAAGTGGCGCAGCCACCACGACGTTGTCGCCCTCAACACCCTTCCCCACAGCCCGCTGTTCTACCACCTCAAGAGCAACCAAGGGCCGCAATCCCAGGATCTACATGCTCTGGACGAATCATCAGGACACCAGCACGGTTATTGGACTGAAATAACCATCTACGATACAGTTAATTACAATCAAGTTAGTTCTGGGGGGAGCTGTGTGGCAGCGCAAGTAACACACAGAAATCTGGACATAACTTACTTGACTTTACCATACGGTTGAATTAATGCACAACGTACTGTTTGTGAGGTTGTTGATCTTTACCAGTTTCTTGAAGTGTTTTTTGGTCATCTTGCTGTTATTGTCTGGGAGGGATACAACAGTGATGCAAGCAGTAACAGGGAAGCGGACTTATTATAACTTCCCTACAGTAACCATTTTACAAAATTTTTTAGCCCATGTTTTAAGTTGGGTCAAAGCCTATCATCATGCCAAGTTTCAGTGAAATCCGTCCACAGGTTTGGCCAGAATGATGGTACAAACATACAGACAAACAGACAGACAGACAGACAGACAGACAGACAGACAGACAGACAGACAGACAGACAGACAGACAGACAGACAGACAGACAGACAGACAGACAGACTGACAGACAGACAGACATCTCCTTTTATATATATAGGAGATATATATAGGTATATATGTATATATATATGTATATATGTATATTATATATAGTCTTGTGAATTTTACTTGACTGGATCAAGTTTGAGCCTCAAACACATAACATAGAGACAGATAAATATAGAGACTATTCCATCTTTATATTATAGAAAGTATACAATAGGTGTGTAACATAAAGTTCCAAATGCACATTATTAGCATTGACTAATACATCTATCTTTAAAAAAAGAAGAAAAAGTTTAAGTATGTTCATGTGAATGCCTTATCAACATAACCTAATTAAATTTGACATGGACAGGTTTTCCCAGAATTGGGTTTTCCATAGTGTAAACATCCTGAATAGTATACTTGTGGTTGTAAAGAGCTCTTTTAAACTTTTATAAAGACCAATTAGTACTAAGCACATTATAATGACATTCATAATCACAACCCACTGCAATTTCACTACCATCTAGTACCATAAATATAGCATCATGAACTCCAAGTCCATGTTAAATCCTCTAACATATAGAGGTTATCTCCTCAACAGGGGGAGAGAGACTTTTCCCCCCCCACATATGCACCATGCATCATTCTTTTCCCCTCCCCACATATGCATTATGCACCATGCAGGCCCCCAGATGATGATTCAGTCTTCTTTGGCTAGATGGGCTAGCCTCTTACCTCTTTATGAGGAAGGAAGAAGTGTTGCAATCTGATGGATTAATGGCCCTTTTTGGACCCCCACTCTTCCCCCTTTATTTCTTTCTTTTAAAATTTTTTTATACTCTTCATTTTACTTATTTTTTTCATTGCTTTATTTTCATAATTCTCTTTGACATTCTATCTTCTTTTCACAAATTTTTCCACTCTCTACCCCACACTTTTTCCTTTGTTTTTGACTTCCCCACCCAAAATTTCCTAATCCTCACCCCTTATTATCCTTCCCTTTAATTCGATGCCAAAGTACTTTTGAAGAAGTTGGAATATAGGGAGAGATAAAATTATAGTAAGATAGAGTATAACTAGCATAATACCCATAGGTTTAATAAATTATGAGTACTAGAGTTGCATGCACTCAGATTACTGACTCTGGTGGCTGTAGCTCAACTGTTTTGGAGGAGATAGCATCTCACATACAGACAGAGAGTTGTAGTATGGCCTAATGCTGGTCTATTACAATTGTTCTTGGCCATACAAAATTTCTTGAATGTAGCAATTCCATCACTTTCAGGGAGATAGATCTATTTCTAATAGACAGAAGACCTTTGTTTATTAATAATAGATAGGTTTTGACATGCTGGTTACAGGCAATATGTTACTTGCTTTTATCACCCAACACTGTCCTGTAGAAATGGGTACAGGTTCATTCAAGATTGACACCAGGAATGTCTGAACCATGTTTTTTTTTGCATCAGAGAATTATGGATGCATATATATGTTTTCTATACTCCTCTGATGCACAAAGCTTACATAATATGCTATAATAAAGTCTGCAGTAGAGTAACCCCTGGCTCCAGGAGCAACATGGTGAGAGGCAAAGAGGTAATAGTAACTGGTAGCTGTTATAGAACTAACTGTCCAGCCAGGACAATAAATTGTGGTAGCTGACAGCCTTGGTTGAACCTGCTGCTATTATTCATTAGGATGCTGTTCTCACTGATGATTGAAATATAATTAAGTCAGTCATCACATTCCAGCAGTAACTTTATTGATAGCCAGGCACTTCCTTGTTTTATATATCAAAAAAGTATATATGTATAAACCAAGAATTGAATATTGAATACTATAACAAAGAGTTTGTGGTCCTTGATCATGCCAACTCAAACATGTATTTACCATAAAATCAACAATCATCTCGAAAATGTTGATTGAATAATCTTTTATTTGAAGTGTTTGGAGTTTCTCATTTTATTTTTGTATTAGGAAAGCACAATTTTAATTTTGTATTCTCTGTGTGTCCTGACGACTGAGTTTCTCTAAATTCCTATTAAGTTAGAAAAATGTATGATGCTACCTGTTAAAAATTTTTTTTGGGGTCATTTTCCCCTTTTCCCTTTTTCCCCCCCTTCTATACCTACACACAGAGGTAACTAGTGTTATCTAGGTACTTTTCATGATCAATGCTTCAAATGAATTGGCATATCCTCTCTGATTAGTGAACTCAAGAGATCTCCTATGGTTGATTATAATGTTCCTTTGTTGTCTATAGAATATGAATCTGTCTTTTCGTTTTTGAAAGAAAAATCTATAGCTAGTTCTATTAGGTTGATTACAGGGACATTTAAAAGAAATATTAATTAATTATCATTTTGTTAAATTTTAATTTACTTCACTATAGTCATTAATGTGTACACCAAAAGAAGACACATCAGTATTATTCTATAGAAAATTTGGGTGTCTTCTAGGGGTCATCACTACAAAGCTTGTAATCTCTGGCCCAAATTATCCCTGCACCTCCAAAAAACAATTTTTCCCTGTTATTTCCATCCCAAGTCATCCTGTAATATCTGGACCATATCATCCTTTTCATCTCATGGCCCAAATCATCCCTGTGAAATGAAGTCTCCTCTCTGCTGAACAATAAAAAGAAACAGTTTGCTCCTATTTGCAGTTCTAACTCTTAAAACATTCTCATATTTTCAAAGATTGTGTTCACACTTCATGTAATGCAATCTTTGCCTAATGAATTATCCCCAATTTGGCACTTGAAGTGAACTTTGTATCCTTGTAAATTACTCTGCTCTTTCTACTATGATCACGTCCTCCATCAAATGAAGCCGTAGCTGAAACTATGCATGCCATTAACCTAAGTCTAGCCATTCACAAGCCATGGCATCTTCTCTTGCTATTTAAGCTTAAGTTGACTTTGTTATCATGTTGTCCTATAGGTTGAAGTGATGTTGCAAAATTTTTTTTTGAGTTCAACCCTACTGAGAAGATAAATTAAGTTTCAGCAAACTTGAAACACACATTTTATTCACAAAGTATCTTATATTTTACACTGATAATACTACATATATTCAACATATACATATAGTGACATGCAATTTCTTCTCATATTCCTGTCCCAGTGCACCACAAAATTCACTTTGAGAATCAAACAATGTTGTTAATCATAATAGAAGATTAAACATTCAAGGATTAGAGTTAGAATGATTGAGCTGCCTGGGCAGTATAGCCCATAAATTATACCAATCAATTACATTTAAAATGTTTTTATTTTCCTTTCCTGTGTTAGTGCTCTAATTAACCATGAATAGACTCAAAAAATGGTTTATTGGGATAACTATTGACAAGTGTTCTTAGCTTTACCTGCAAGGTTGGCAATGCTGTGATGTTTTCTGTTCACTTAATGTGACCAGTATCATACTGCAGTAATTTTTTTTGTTTACAAGTAATGTGCTATGTATAATTGTTGATGTCAATTTGCAGCTTCAACTAATCATCTAAAGAACATTTTTGATCTTGATTTGTTGCAACATAATTAAAAATTAGTCAATTGATGAATATTTTAAAGTGCACGATAATTCTTGACTTTTAATCTGAGAATGGTGGGTGGCTATGTGTGGATGAGCAGGGATAAAAGCTCTTGATGCCGCTCCAAATTCATGCTCATAGATGAAAACTGGTTCCACCTATCATAATCCATATTTCTACATAATCTGTCCCATTTCTCTCCATCTCTCCTCCCACATTTCTGGCATAATAATTCCTCTTTTCGTATGCCAAACGGAGGTCTCTGTTCCTTGTTTCTTTGAATCAAACTAACAAGATATTACAATGATCACATCAGTTACTAGGAAATTATTTGTCAGTTTCGAATTCCATGTAAATTGGTTTAACATATATAGAAAGAATAGCTGCGTAGAGCAGCCACTGCCACTATATACTCAACTATATAATTATTTTCCTCACATTTCAGATTGTCCTGCTCCACAATTGAAACTCTGCAGTGTTCTCTCTATCCATTCTCCCAACACTAGGAAACTGTGTGTGTTATAATGTTTCATTACAAATAGTAGTCTATTCTAAAGCTTGTGTTCTTTCCTACATGTGCTGAAAGGAGAAGTTGACAAAGATATCATGTTTCATGTAGGCAGTATTGTATTTACAGTAATTTTCATGTTTGTACCACTAATTAAAATATTTTTACACTTATTTGCAAGACTACTTACTCATTAGCCTCAAGGAAGCATGTTAGCTTACTTTTGAAGATAGCAGTCCCACACTAAGACCTGTGGCAAAAATTACTATAATATTTGTGGAATGTAGTTTTTCTGATAGAACAAGATATTGAGGAGAGTACTAAGTGCAAGTTAGGTTAGGGTAAGATTGACAATTTTTGGGTTTCTGTGCAGTAAAATTATTCAGGTGTGAGCACAGGGTTTCATTACAGGAAATGTACTTAGTGGTAAAAATTAGTTGAAACACAAATGTTGGTGTTTCCAAACAGTAAACAATTAGTAAAAATCAATTCTTGAGGAAAACTTGTGCATATATGCTGCCCCCTCCCACCTCCAACCATTCCGAGTGTTCCTAGATGTCTGTGCCACAGGTAAAAAGAAAGAACTAAAGACAACTTCTGTTGATAGTTTTCCTAGTCCTAAACATGGAAGTGACTAACCATTTGCAGTCTGAGTAAATGAATGTATTGTTAGAATCAATGACTTCTCACTTTGGTGTTAAGTTTGCATATGCATATCCACCTACCCATGGATCCATACACCCATACTCACATACTCACACACACACATGCACACACCAACACACGCTCAGCTCTACAAGTTATCATGATGGACCCTAATGTTAACTGAAGTCCCTGAGTTACCTTTATTACCAAGTATAATGATTTATAAGTCAATTTAGACATGTTTATGATGTGTTCCAGTTGACATTGATTCTAAATATATATGGATGCATGGGTCTAACTTCAACCTTTCAAGCGTGAATCGCAGATACACAGACAGAGAGACAGGCAGACAATCATATAGACTATTGGTACTTCATAGTATAGATCCTATATATGATCCCAGGCTATCTTACAAAAAAGAACAGTTTGAACTGCCAACACATTTTGTTTGCAACAAACATTCTTTGGTGGGAGCTTTTGGTAATTTGAATCAGATTCTGAAGTAAGGAATCAATGGTAGAATACACTCTTACTCGAAACTCTCCTAACTCCTCCAAAAAACTTTAAAATTTAAACCACTGAGAATAACCAAAAATGGCCTAAATTGTGAAAATTTTGAGGAAGAACTTCAAACTTTTTCTTACTTAGCTCATGCTCATAACTCAAACTATTAGCTGATGCAGCTGTTCTCTCATTCCTTGTAAGAAGTTATTTTGTTCCTATGAAAGCTGAGAAAGAAGGAAAACTTTGCAATAGATACAATTGTGCAAGGTGCGCATTTGGACAAGTGAGGAAGATCTTCAAATATATATATAGTTTGCAAGCATCAGTTTGTAATTAATATTATTTTTACTAAAGGTAATTTGAATCACCATAAAATGTTTTAGAGTCTATTTAGGATAGTACTGGGAGTGCATAGATTGAGTTTCTTCTTGGGGAATACTCTGTGAGAAAAGGAATAAATGGGATTCAAGTGTTACCCATTACTATTAGAAAGTAAAATGATGGCAAATTAATAAAGGCACAGGTCTCTTAAGCTTAAAGTCAGAGGTTTGTATCCTTGACTGGGATCCAGTTAACTTTATTTTTCTTGCTTAATCCTTCTTTTCCCATTTCCCTTTTCACTTTTTGCACACTTGGAATGAGGGGGTCAGATAGATCCACAAGTTATGCTCAAGAAGTGATTTTTTTGACTAATTGTTTACTTTTTGGAAACACTGATTTTTTTGGTCACAACTAATTGGTTACAAGTACAACTAAGTACTTTTACCTCAAGGAAAGCTTGTGGTTACTTCCTAATGCACAAACATGACAAGGGCACTTCCTAATGCACGAAAATGACAAGGATACTTCCTAATGCACAAACATGACAATAACACTTCCTAATGCACAAACATGACAAGGATACTTCCTAATGCACAAACATTTGTCCACACAGTTAATGATTTAGTAAGATCTACTGACAATAGATGTGAAATATTTAGAACTACTTTATCATGTTACTGGCTAAGTGTATTACCTCCCTCCTTCCTCCATTATCCCCTCTCCTGTTTAGCTTGGAGCTAAGCTGTCAGGGTTTATGATAGAGCTAATAGACTAACTCTGTCTCTGCAAGGTGTTAGAGAGAAGATACCAGAGCAAGACAACACATTATTATGAGGTATGTACCTATGCAGGCACATATGCAGGAGAGTGGATGTAGTAGGTGGGTGAGGTGGTGCAGTGTTGTAAGGGACCATTCTCTCAATACAATCACAAATTTGTGATGTCAACATTGTTGTCCTTGTGAATTGGACCTGGCATTGGATAAAACCATAGTGTACTGGTATGATGAGCTAATAAACCTTGATCCCTGTGTCGGTGGGAAACCATGTGGCTAAATCATAATGAGTTAATTAAATTTGACCCAGAGGTGTGGGTGGGTATTCTCTAATGCAGTAGTTCTCAAATCAGCAGCTATTGTCTGGAAAAATTAGCAGTACTTAAAATATGTGGAGAACCCCTATACTGCACAGTCAGTGCTAAGGTGACCTTTATCTCAGTGTTTATCACTGTAAGTGACCAAACAATGACAGAAATAAACATTTATGTATCTGAGACGAAGTGGATAACTAAGTCACTTGCATCCAGGCTTGCATCCTGGCTTCATACAGACTTTCATGTATTATTTCATCTAGATTTCCACCTATTTTTCTATGAACATCTTTCACCAAGCACTTTATAATGAGGTGGGAAATGTCATGGTGGTCTGTACAGGTTTGGCTGGGTGGCCATCATTTTACAATCCATTTTCCATCAGGATGTTATAGTAAACACTGTATCATGAGATTGGCAATGTTATGGTGGCCTGTAGTAGCAACTCCACCATTGACTGGTATGAGATTGAGGCATGCATGATGTCACCTCTACTGTGAGGGTGATCAGCAATGAGGACTTCAAAGAAGCTATTGAAAATGACATGAGGCGAGCATTTTTATATTGAATAGATAGCATTTCCTACTTCACTTAAATGTGCCTTTCCTACATTGAGGTGGGAAAGCAGTAGGTGTGGCTAATAATTGGGTGGAAGTGCACATATGTTTAACATCATGGATACTATTAGAAACTTGCTCATTCAAATAGGAGCTAGCTTGTGCCAACTAGCAAGTTCAGGTATCCATTCCATGTTCTAAATGAGCCACTTACTTGTGAGTTGGACCTGGCATTGGATAAAACCATATTGTACTGGTATGATGAGGTAATAAACCTTGATCCCTGTGTCGGTGGGAAAATTTACTCACAGAAGTTCATAACACAAGACCAATAACTTAGGCTACTTTACTTCTCCCAATTTTACGAATGGAGTTAGTAAAAATTTACAGCATAATTAGTGAACTTTACAACTTTTGTCACTTCTTTTTCAGCTGTTGTAAGAATAACTAGAAAAGTCACTAAAGGGAGATAAACTCGGAAACTATATCTTGCATTCAAACCACATTACCAACAGTTGAACCATTTCTTCGAATGACAGATATGATAATGATATATTACAACTCTTATGTTTGTATTACTCTACACTAGAACATATTTCAGCGCTTTTTTCAAATCACAGCTTTGACATAAGCTTTATACAATAAGATTCTTCATGGTGGTACAGACTTAATAATAGATGTGTTTTTACCACTTTGAACAATAATAGCATTAGAGGATATTCCCCAGGGTGTCAGTGTTTATCCTTTTCCTCTTCCTGGGTTTAATCACATTCAACTTGGAAAAAATCCTACTAATCTTTACATGGAAGTTGGAAGTCAAAACATTAGTAGCAACACTCCACCTGAATGACTGGAATGGAGTATTCCCCTTAAGATCCTAGTTTAAATGCTCATGCAGCAGTATCCAACCAGAACTTGTCTGTGCTGCAGGTGCCCCTGGCCAGTTCTTTTATCATGCAGCGCTTTCACCCAATCACCCCTGGGTGAAACATTTAATAAAAAGAGACAATGGTGGGCACAGGTATTCTTTCTATGATGTAGCTTGGAGAAACAGTGGTAATTACTATAGAATTACTTTGTTAGGAGTGCTGACCAGGTTAATTCTTTCCTGCAGCCTGATGAATACCTGCTCAGGACCATGAAGGCATTCTCTTTCCATCTCACCCTCCCATGCATAGGCAACTGAGGGCTCTGGTCCAACATTGTATGGAATCTCTGATCCTGCTGCTGAATAGTCATTACGTATTGATAGTTTTGTAAATTTCCCAATCACAAATTTTTTGCCCAATTTTTAAGTAAAGTGATTTTGGGTTAATTACTACTTCTGGCAAAACTGCATTCTTCTTGGATATGGCTCCCTTAATCAGGTTAGCTTACCTCCAAGAAATTAAAAATATAACGCATGACAAAATATTTAATGTTCATCACATAATTATAGATTTTCATTTTTTAAATAAACTAATTCAGTAATGGGCATGAAACAAACTATCTCTACAAACAACCTTCTACTTAAATCAGTAATCAATTAAGTCAAGGTTGCAATACTTGTGATAAGTTGATGTGCCACCATTACAGTCAAATGACAGATTTTAAATATCAATGGAACTGTTGCACAGAGCAAAACAACTACTTATATACCAACTACAAATCATAGAGCAAGCTCTAGATTACAGGAAGAGACTAGTATCCTGTCACATGCTAAACCAAATGAATACATACATATGATATCAGTAACTATAAATTCTGGTTATATCTAAATATAGTTGAGTCATCTCAATGATGACAGCAAATATATGGCAGGCATGTTAGGGCACAGCCTTCGCAGATATTGAACAAAAACACTCATCAATTTCTTATACAGACACACACACACACACACACACACACACATAGTGACACAAGTATATGGTCACACATGTTTAAACAGAATAGTCACCTTGTGCTACACAACATGAATAAAGTGTGTCCTCACTAGTTTACGTGGTCACAATTCAGAATACCTTCACATCACTATTGCACATAAACATATGCATACATGGAGAGTCATACAGGGAATACCAAGTGGTAATTGTAAAATCCATTAAGTACATGACATTTAACAAGAGCAATGTAGCATTAAGATCTGTGGCAAATATTTACTACAACATTTATTGAAGTACACTCTATTAAACCACACTCTATTTAACCACAAAAAATTATTTCTTAGAACACCTAAGATAAGGTAGTTGTGGTAAGATTTACAACTTTCGGATTCCACACAATAAAATGACTTAGTTGGAAGTCATTGTTTCAAATGCAGTAACCACATTAGTGCAACCACTTAGTGGTAACTATAAACTTTAGTATTTACTTACAGTAAACAATTTGTTTAAAAATCCATTCATTACAAAATGTGTTGATGTATCACCCTCCACATATTCCAAGATTTCCTATACATATTTACCACAGGAAAAATGCACATTCTTTTTTTTTTATTATGACAAGTTCAATACATGTTGTGAACATGTACAATACATATAAAGTGCATGAATATATGCATGAAATACATGTATAAATCACAGCATAAAATTGGGTATTAGTCGATTACATGTAGAATGTTTGTTGACTATATCTAAGATACAATAATCATTCACGAGCACACATTCTTTGTTAGCTGGTAAATGGTTGCACCATTTGGAATTTTTTATTAGATTGAAATTGATGGTATACCTTACATCCTGTCTGATTGCATTGTTGAGATCATTATTATTTTTCCCGTTAAACCAATCCAGGATCATCAACTATCCTACATACACACTAGCATGTGTGGCCAAGTGCAACCCAGCCGATTTTCCTACCAGTGAAAAGTCCATAAATTTGGTTGGCAATACGTACCATATGTAAATTCCATCATTTATTGTTCTTTATCTTACAGAAGAGGTATTGTCAAGTAACCCCAAATTATTAGCTAAAGGAAGTTTTGGTATAGAATGTCACTATCCAGAAAGATGAACTCCATTTGTCATGGCAGTTTTGAAGGAAAGTTATCTTGTCTAGGGTGATAACATTTTTTTGTATTTTTGGTCTAATATTCACAGAGAAAAAAGTGTGACTTAGTGGAATCCATGCTTATGATATATGTGCATGCCAAGTTTTAGCCTCACATGCCAGCAGTGATGTGTTTATTGGTTACCCGATGTTTTCAGGCTAAAAGGATCCTCAGAGCATGATGTAACCTGAACAGTGGGCTTAATTTGGTACAGTATTTGGTGATAAAGCAGATAAATACAAACATGCATAAATACGTACTAACTACTTTTGTCCTGACACACCCAGAAGGATAGTTGTGGCCAGGTGGAACCTACCCCACATTGCTGGTTAAGTCATAATGAGTGTGGATACAAATTAAGGTCTCAAGGTCCAAGTGTTTTATCTTAGCTAATACCATTTTTGGAATTTTCAATCTAACACACCCACAAGAAGAAGTGCGCCTAGGTGTCCCAAAATACTCAGTGCTTAAATTTCCTTGATATAGGTATGTCCACCCTGGAGACCAAGTTTAATATAGCACAGTGATTCAGCAGAAGTCGGATACACATAAACACACACACAAACAATTTTTATCCTGACTTACCCAGACAAAGCAATGTCACCAGGTGGAACACAGCCAATGGCACTCTCAGAGTCAAATTGTGTGTGCAACCATAGTTTAAAGTGTGTTGGATCATGGGTTTGTCTGGCCAAATTATGATTTTTTCCCTTTTTTTGGAATAAAACAAAAACAGGAAGAGGGATAACCTTATATTTGGACTCAAGCGTTTCCTCTGACTACTATAAAACCAAATATGTAAGGGTTGCTAGTCTAACTTGCAAACAGTAGGCATTACAAGAAGACTATGGACTCCAGAGATTACAACTTTATATACATTTAGTTAAGTACACATGCTACACACAGAATTCAGTATCCCCAGCTAATGTATCTTGGAATAAAAAATTTTGGAAAATCTATTTTGGCAAAAAATCAACCTTGGGTAGAATGTGACTACCTTGTATAGTTGGTTTTTATGGGTTGGTGCTTTGGTATTAAAATTGATATACACAAATCCATGCTCACTTAAAACTAATTGTAACAATAGAATAAGTTTACCAAGTGGAACCGACCCCATGTCACTCCCAAATTTATGCTCTGTATATATGCCTGGTTTAAGTCCCTAGGTTGAAGTGCTTTTCTTGAGCAATATTTTGGCATTTTTTAGCCTTAAACACCAATAGGAATAGGTGTGAACAGATGTGATCCAGCCCATGTTATTCCCAGAGTAATGTTGTGTATGCATCAAAGTTTTAGTTCTGTAGCTCCTTCGCTTACTCTAGCAAAAGTACAAATCTTGGCTTGTTTTTTTATGATAAAAGGTGGTACAGTCATTTATATGTAAATACTGATTTTAAAAATATAATCGTGGGTTTAGCTTGGCTGGTTCAAGCATGGTTATTTAACCCATGGAAAAACAAATCGATAATCTATTTGACATTTATATTGTTGATAGATTCCAAAGACAATTTTTTTAGAAATTTATTAGTTCAAACTAAAGAAATATTTATTATTGAATGAGAACTAATGGTAGTCCTTTAGTGTAGAATGCGATAGGAGTTTATACAGGAAAATTCTTGTTGGACCTCCTGTGTGATGACTTCAGAGCTCAAAAGTCACCTTTCTAAATTCTTCCTATGCCCAAGTCACTTCTATACACATGGTAACTGCCCAATACTCTAGTTTAGAGGGCCATGCCATACATTTTAGCATAGGTACATACATATCATATGCACATGAGAAAAACAGAGAAGTTTTGGCATAGATATGATTAGAATATGTTCCTTCACATCCATTTCCGCAAATCTCCTTGGACACCCCTGAAAATTTGTCCATATCAATACTTTCAGAATG
Organism: Lycopodina hypogea; assembly: GCA_963969325.1. Taxonomy (NCBI): domain Eukaryota; kingdom Metazoa; phylum Porifera; class Demospongiae; order Poecilosclerida; family Cladorhizidae; genus Lycopodina; species Lycopodina hypogea. The sequence continues at coordinate 1,385,728 of OZ017788.1, forward strand.
GGTCCTCAATCTGTACCAATTTTCAGAATAGGCCCACTCTCATGCATAACTAGAAGACTCAGAAGGAGAACATATTCAGGTAGTGTAAGGGCGTTTTTTTTTGGCAGTGAAAACAACTTCGAGTGGGCGTTATTAATGAATGAACGACATAAATAGCCACATACACAGGATAATAACACCTACCATTCATATAGAAACAACATGCAATATTTTATTGAACTTGGTCAATAATCGGAGCCTTTCATGTCATCAAACTGCACCCATTGACAAAACCACATCCACATTCATCCAATCTAAACAAAAGCTTCTCAAGGATTCGCAGTGAAGTCCCTTAGTTAAACCCTAAAAGTTTTGTGAAGATCCCTCTAGCAGATAGAAAGGAATTTGGGTCAGTGTATAATGAAGGACAGACAAAAAGTTGTGAATTAAGGTGGATAGAAGAAAGCAAGTGCTGCAGTATGATAAATGATCAGCAATACTCGTTTTCTATGTTTTTGGTGTCTTATAAATTGAATAAAACAAGGATAAACGGTTCTTTTTAAAAAAATTAGGGCTAAAATTGAATTTGCAATAATATTTGGATTGGATGTTGTCTTTCATGGTTCATAAATCGGAAATGGAGAATCTTAGAATAATTCACTCTGCCTGCTTGCCCGCCTGCCTGCCTGCCTGCCTGCCTGCCCACCTGCCTGCCCGCCCGCCTTCCCGCCTGCCTTCCTGCCCTCCATCTGTCTGCCTGCCCCTCTGTCTCTCTATCAACCCCTCTCTCTGTCTGCCATCCCCCCCATCTCTCTGTCTGCCCCTCCATCTGTTTGCCTGCTCCTCTATCTGTCTACCTGCCCCTCCATCTCTCTGCCTGCCCCTCCATTTGTCTGTTCGTCTCTCTGCCCATCTCTCTGTCTGCCTTTCTGTCCATCTGCCTCTCTGTCCATCTGCCTCTCTGTTTCTCTGCCTCTCTGTCTGTCTGCCTCTCTGTTTACCTGCCTCTTTGTCTGCGTGCCTCTCTGTCTGGTCTGTCTGGCCATCTATCTGTCTGCCTCTGTGTCTGTCTGCCTCTCTGTCCATCTGCTTCTCTGTCTCTCTGTCTGTCTGCCTGCTTCTTGGTGTGTCTGCCTCTCTGTCTGTGTGCCTCTCTCCCTGCCTGCTTCTCTCTCTGTCTGCATGTCTGTTTGTATGCTTGTTTGTCTCTCTGCCTTTCTGCTTCTCTGTCTCTCTGCCTTTCTGCCTCTCTGCCTGTCTGTCTCTCTGCTTGTCTGCCTCTTTGCCTGTCTGTCTATCTGCCTGTCTCTCTGTCCTTTTGTCTATATGTGTGGAATGTAACTCCTCCCATACTGCTGAGGGATCTACACTGAACTTTCTTAGCTTGATTAGGGCACCTCATTCCATGTTATTGTAAAAATTTGGAAGATCAGGTGACTGATGGTGTGGATTTAAAAAAATGGATATGGTTTTATGACATGGATTACATAAACTTTACTGGGAATGTGACATGTTTATTAATTATATCACATTTGTTTGATTAACTGCTGCAGGCAACAGTAAATATTAATGAGGCTTTCGTTGAATTTACTTAAGAAATCTGTTGCAACACCTCCACCACCATATAATACATTAAGAAAACTGAACAACTTTGTGACTACAGGAAACTAGCAAGTCCAATCTATTTCAAATTTGAAAGATAACCTTTTTCAGAAGAAAATAGTAAAAAAAAAATTGTAATTCCATAAAGGCAGCAAAACAGACAACAAAAATAGAAGTTTATTCCTATAAACCACAACTTAAATGACCATTTATCAATCTAAATTAGAGAACCTATTAGTTTAGAAATTTTAAGCAGTTTATGATTTTTGTCTGATATAAAAGGATAATATCAAATGTGATTTATATAGGTACAATCTTGATCTATTCATTCTCGTGAACAAGTGAATCCATTATTTCGATATTCCACAAAAGGCTTTGATTCTGAATATAAATTATACCAAGGTATCTAAGTTTTTGGATGTGTTGATTTATCCAATTACATGATCAAAGCATTGTAATATCTTCCATCTGTCACAGGATCTTCTATTCTGACTATCTCAACCAAAAACCTGTGTAAGGTACATGAACCCATTATTTGCCTCCTCACTCCTCTCCACAAGCTCATCTTCCTGATGCAGCTGTTCCCTAGCTCCTTGACGTCTGCAAGGTGGACACTGATCGACTTTTACAAGCAGCACATATTCAGCCAGTGCAGCAGTCCATTAGAACTCAAGGAAGCCATTTACCAGCTAGCCAGAGGCAGTGGGGACACTGTACCTTGTTTGAAACAAGTGGGACAAGATTCAACAGATGAAACTAGTGAGATGAGCACAGAGGGAGATGAAGGATGGAGGATGGAGGATGGAGGATGGAAGAGGTGCAGGATGGGATAGTGACATATTGTCAATTACATCAGATGGTAGGAGAACTGGCAGTAGAATAATTGTGACTACACATGTAGGACCTCAATTAGAATAGTGGCTAATTACTATTATCATTCAGAATAGATATTAGTGAATGTCATTTTCAAGTGGTGAACACATCTGGAGTGGAGGCTATAATCACTTTATGGTGTAAAATTAATTATCATGTTTAGTCCATTCATATTATCTGATCAATAATATGAATGGACAAAACATTATAATGAATTCTAAACAATTATAACAATATGAATGTATCACCAGCAAGAGAATTTCAAAGATCTGATACCGGGCTGACATTATCGCCATCTTGAAACTAAACAAGCTTGCACACGAGGCCAAGAGCCACAGGCCCATCGCTCTGTTGTGTGTTCCATTGAAACTTCTTGACTGCCTACTGCCCATGAGGCTAAATCCAGTGATAGATCCACAACTCCCCTCCAAACAAACAGGATTTCAGTGGGCACAATCGACAACCTACCAAATGACACTGCTGACTGATGACATAGAAGCTGGTTTTGAATGTAAGCAGAAAGTTGGAGTAACCCTTGTGGATCTAATTGTGGCATATGACACTGTATGGCTACAAGGGCTACACTAGAAACTACTATGCATGATCCCAGATCCCCACACACTCTTCTTCCTGATGGAGCTATTTACAAACCACAGTTTTAAGTTCAGATCCAGCAACAGAAAATTGAGCCACCTGAGGAGAATCAGGAACAGAGTGCCTCAGGGATCAACGCTTGCACCGACCCTATTCAATATCTACATCAGTGACAAATAAACCACAACATCAAGGCTATATGGGTATGCAGATGACCTAGCCTTCCTCACTTTATAGCTAAGCTGGAACAATGTTGAAGAGACATTAACCTACAACTTAGAGAAGCTTTCAGTCCATCTAAGGAAGTGGCGGCTGAAACTGAGCACGGAGAAAACAACAACCACCGCCTTTCACCTCAACAACAGAAATGCCAATAGACATCTTGTAATCTCAGTGAATGGTGCCAGCCTGCTAAACAGTGATAGTCCAATTGCCTCGGTGTGAGTTTTGACTGCTCCCTTACACATAAGAGCCATCTGGAAAATTTACGCTGCATGGTGAATACCAGAAATAGACTTATCCATTGCCTTGCAGGCTCCAGCTGGGGAGCTTACTCATCAGCACTCAGTACAAGTGCACTAGCCCTTGTCTACAGCGCTGTGGAGCATGCTACTCCAGTCTGGTGCTGGAGCAGCCACACAAAGAAGTTGAACTGTGCAATGCGTTTGCCCAACTGAAACAACATTGCTCCCAATATTTTCAGGGATTATACCACCTGACATCAAGCGTGAGTGTTGTGTAGCAAAGCTAGTGACTGCCGCAAAAGGGAATTGTCACCACCTCCTACACCCACAGGTAAGTATTGCAGCTGGTATCCTAGGCTCACAGCAACTTAAATCTTGAAGATCATTCATTAGACACGCTGTGAGCAATTTAGCAGATAACTCTGATCCAATGCTAGAGTGGAACCATATGATAAACCATGCCTCATCCCTGCTCCTTTCTGCCTGTCCACCTTCCAGCCCGACCTTACCACCTGGAGCAGATCTCCCATGGAAACATTGGGTGCGGCTCAATCGCCTCATATCCGGCACTACTTTCTTGAGTGAATCACTGGTACAATGGGGAACATGAAATTTGGCTATCTGCCCCTGCTGCTACCCCTCACAGACAATGAATCTCTTTATGGAAGAGCATAACATGCTCAAAGCACCTAATGGCTTCAAAGGTATCTGCTACCCTGATAGCGATACCCGGAGATACTTAAACGATCTGCCCATGGAACTTTGATTAGAAAATGATATATATATATCTGAACAATACACAAACCAACAACCACATTAGTGATTCTTTACACATGACAGAGTTATTGATTCTGCAGTAATGAGAGGATTCTGGTGGTGTGAGGGCATGACATAACTTTAGGAGGTTATTGACAAACACTATAAAACATACAAAAGAAATAAATTGATAGTTCATGTCTTCAGGTATGTCAATAGATTCATTCGGAATCACAAAAATGATTATTATACTTATAACTATGTCCAAATATGACATTTATAGCTGTTAGGATGTTTGCTGTTACACCCACTAGATGCATACCACACACACCATACACGCAATCACCACATACACACATCACGCACAAACAACACACACAACACACACACCATGACTTTGCTGCTATTTCATTCCTCCTTTTCTGCAACTTTTCATTGGCAAAAAGTTTCTCTCAACAGGGAAAGTTGCCCAGACACTTAAGGTGTTAGTTTCTTCGTTTAGTCCAATTTTCTGCCTTGGAGGAGAGGCAAAGTTGAAACAGAATAGTGTTGAGCATTTTCTTTCACATACTTTGCACTATACTTCAGATGCCAATGTCAACCATGCCCATATCTGAGAACTGCATTATTTCTAGTAGTAGAAGAAATTACACTTTTTGTACCCTAACAATCTGGCCATAAGCCTGAATTTTATTGATACATGTAATATCCCTATATTATGCTGTCATTTATGATGGCATTAGATCTGGTTCAGATAGAGAGTAGAGAATTTCTATCGTGCTTGCTGTGAAACACTCAGGAGAAAAAACCAAAAAAGGACACCACAAAGATAAAAGTATCCCCTGGTAAAAATCAGCAAATATTAACCTAACGCAATAGTTATTCATAGTAATGCAGAATATAAAGCATGATTGGAGGTTATAAAACAAATGCAATTGATCTTCCTTCATGATGACTGTAATCCATAGATGAAGTAGGTTCCTTTATGGATGTATCTAATGCTGGTTGGAATTTTTATGCTTGTAGGATTTACTTGATTATACTACTCCGATCTAATCACATCAATAATATACTGAATACTTCACCAGACACCATCTCACTTTCCACTTCAAACTACATTGAAATTTCAATTCTTTTGTACTAAAAACAAATTTGCATTAAAAACAACTTTTAGTGCGTGTGTTTAGTAAAGAAACTACATGCAGAGCCACATCCATAGGATGAAATAGCACTGCATTTGTTTGGTAATTGTACTCGATGATTAGTTACAACTGTATTTCTGGGAAAGAAGGATTCAATTTCTTTCTTATGCTTCCATAATTTACAATTTGACTGCTGTTTGTATGTTGTTGAGAACCTAACTCCTTCGGAGCTAATAGAGGGTCCTCACGAAACATTCAGAGATTAATGAGGGCAGTTCAATGCACATACTCTCAAAAGTTCATTCCAATCATGTGGCATTGAATGAGGTTTGTTTATGGTTTTTACTTGGTGTGATGATACTAGTATAAATTCCACAGAAAGAATTTAACTAATTACAAGGTTCACTAAAATTAGGAATATACCTACACATAACAGGAGGATTATTATCCTCATGTGGGTGTGGCTATGCATTTAAAAAAAATTAACCACACAATATAAACCATTTTCAAGGCCAATAACTAATATTAATTTCACAGAAGTTTCATTAATTGTACCACATTTACTAGATTAATGGAATAAGTTTTAATAATACTTAAATTCTGTATTACTGCAAACTAGCAAGTATGTTATTGCAGGAGGCAAAATTTTAAACACAAATCACTGGTAAGGTGGTTGGGGGGGGGGGGGGTTATGTGGTCACTAGTATATGAAAAGCCCAAAAGAGCATGATTAAGAATCTTCTTGGAAAATAAACAAATAAGGACTACGATGAATCTTCATATATCACTTAAAGTTCCTCTTCATCTGTCTAGTCCAGCAGAATCATACCATTATCTATTTAGAATGTCAAGTTATTTAAAAATAAACTGTGGACTCAGATGGGTGACAAATTCGAAATAGTCAGATACCCCAAAGCTTTGTCCCTTATATAATTTTTCAACATTTATGTGCTTTTAATGCATATAGCTATCATATTATTGATTATATATATATATATATATATATATATACATATGTATTCACCAATGAGTAGATACATATGCCTGAAAGTTGGAGCAACTTTGATGCAGCTAAAAAAGATGGATCTACCATATCTTTGCAATGCTGTATGGTAAATTATCAAGTAAAACATTGCATTTGTTTTTCATCTAGCAAAACCTGTGGCATGTGCTGAAACTCCATATTCTTAATTGCCAAGCCAGAGTTGGGTTTTTCTTTATTCATAGAATTCCGTTTAGGCTAAATTACCTAACATTATAATTAAGTGTCTAAGTTGCTACCAAGCCTAAGTTTCCTATCTTGCTGTGCTCCTAGCATTTACCATGAGAGTAAACACGGCACATGGTTATTTAATGAATGATAACTGTTGGCCTTGACCCAATTGGAGAGCTCTTCACAAATTACTCTTGATTTAGCTCAGAAAATATCTACATTAGGGTATCACAAAGAGAAAATCAAATATACTGCTTTTTAATTTGCAAAACTGCTCGACCAATAGTATCTGAAAGTGACCTGAATTAAATCTTTCAGAGATTTAGTATTTGAAGCTTTTCACACCAACCAGCCAAACACTTTGTGAAGCCAGATAGCTGCAAAGTATTCTTTGACCTCTTAATTATTGTTGTCCAGCCCTTGTATGAGTTATATGTGTATTAGTGTTCTATTTCATACAGATACAATAAATAGCAGAAGGAACTGGAATTTTGCATTAGTCTATTGCAGTTCGTTACCACTATGGCTTATAACAGATTGATATGATACATCTGGTGTCTTTATCTTGCAACATGATCAAATCAATGTGAAACCTTTTTTATGATAAAAAAAAACACTTTGCTATTATTAATTTAGCAATGTGTTGACTAAATAACAACAGCTCCGAGGAGTAAAGCAGCTTCAAAGATTTCAACATCATTCTTAAGAATAAAATTGGTAAGACCTGGAAGGGGAGTGAAATTCATAGCAGAAATGAAGTATATTAATGATAATGTTAGAACTCTTTTTAAAAAAGAAAAGAAATAATAAAAAGATGAGTGTAATTGATACATTGTCTGAGGCAACAGGTTATCTCAAAAGTGTCTAAGAAGCATTTGCACAGAGTTCTTAGTTAATAAATTAAAATTTCTATCACAAATGAATCATTACATATTTTAAATAGAATAAATGCAGACTCTTTCAATACGGAAGTGATATGAAGGATGGATATGATTTTTATAATAAAAAGAAAATATCCAACATATTCAGCTGTTTTAGAGAAGGTGAAGACTGATGGAATCTATGATGGAGGTTGGTTCTGTCTGTAAAAAATTCTTTGAAGCATGGGGTTCTGCAAAATACAGGCAGTAAATAATTTTGCTATGAACAGCATGACATTTTTAAACAACAATATACATATTTACTTCGCTCTATACAAATTGTAAAAATTAAATAAAAATTATTGTGTATACAGATTAAACTTGTGTCTGTGCACATCACACTTACGAATACATATGGGTGAACTACAACAACAAAGTGGGAAAGGTCAAAGATTGATTAGGAGAAGTTGAATGCTGGGTTCATTGGGCTTATTTGGTTTCTAAATCTAAGACTAACAATCCTGACTACAACGATGAATTGAATACTTAGCACTATATGGAATGGTTTACACAACTATTATTGCTTCACTTACCACCTAACTCAGTAATAAATGTAGACAACACCACACACCATAAAAATAAAGGACATACACTGGTACGCTTGCCGGTGGCCCATTGCAAACTAATTCTCATTGAGTTAGCATGGATATCGGTCAAGAACTATGTGGCTAAACATAACATAAAGTTTTATTTCACAGAAATATGATGACTAACTATGGAAAGTTTCACACATACAATAATTGACATGTGCCCAAAGTTTTGTAGACATGTGGTGGACATTGAAAATGACTATTTTGACAAAGATGGACTTGTTGATGATAGTGTAGATGAAATAATTATTGATTGTAATAGTGATGAGATGGAAGAAGCAAATGAGGATGACTTGTTGGATGATGATGACAGACACTTAATTTACATGGCATTACAATTACTACAAAAAAGTAGATAAAAAAACTATGGGATCGACTATGACTACAAACACCCAACTTTACTTAATGGATATGGACCCCAAATTTGTTGAGAACATGGGCCCCAATTTCCTTGAATATGTCCAACCTTTAATGCCCTACACCCCAAGTAACTTTCTTCAAACTGAAATATCTCTGCCATCCACCTCAGCAATGTTCAAAGCATTATCATAATTCCTCAGCAGTTCCTGATTATCCACCCATAGCAACCTTCAATGCAGTAAGTAGAGTTAAATAATTTCTTTGTTGATCCTTCATCCATATATTAATGTATAGCTAGATATTTCCTGTATGCTTCATATTCATTGCATTTAAAGGATGGACCTGGTTCTACGGGGACTAGCAAGAAGCTAAGTGTCAGTCACGAGTTGTCAAGAGTTCAAGAGTTATTTTTTCCTGTGGGTTAACAAGAAATGGCAGTCCAGCTACATTCCTTGTGGTCTGAAGAATGCCTTTAGTTTCCTTATGAACCATAGCTAACTACTTTTCCCTTCATTCAGAATTTCAGGAAAAAGAGTGAATACTGGCAAAGTGAGAGCGAACAGGGTTTAGAAAATTTGCTCCAAATGCCAGAGAACTTGTTGTTTTACTGACCTATTTTATGTGGTGCAGTCATGTTTAAATTTAATCTGAAAGGAAAAAAAAGAGACTAGTTGATGAGGGATTTTTAATGTATGAATAATTGTTATTATTGCTATTTTATTTGTTTGTTAGTGGGCAGTATATACTGTTAAAATTTTGAAGTTAAATAATCCAGAGTATGAGAAGGTTATGAGTGTATTGATTTGTTAGTTTATTTTAATAATTTTATTGAGGGGATGTTACATGTTATACAAAGAGCTCTTTTAGGTTAACTAGTTGGACAAGATGTATGAGAAAAAGCAGTACTGAACTAAGAACTGTAGAAACTTATTATCATAATATTTGTTATAAATGTAATGTTTTATGTGACCAAAATAATTGTTTAGAAGAGTTAGATGGGCTAAACTGCAGGTACCATTTGAATTTTTGTGGTTTGACTCCCATTATTTGTAACCACAGGTAAAAAATACATTATTATTCAAAGATTGTGGATGTCTCCACTCCCAACCCCCCCCCCTCCACCACCATCACAAAACCCAGCACTCGAAATATTCATACTCCTGTAATCCACTGGTAAAACGATATATGTTTGTACTAGTGAAACAGCTTAGCATAAAATTTCAAAGGGATGGGAACATGCCAGATAAGAGCACCTAATTTTTATTAGGTAATCTTCAGGATCCCAGCTCTGATTTTATTAAATGCACCAAGGTTATGATCACTTGTATGGAAATTGCTGTGAACCTCTGATCTAAATAGAACAGCTTGTCGTTCAGCATTATTTAAAACAGATGCAACACAATCCCCCACCCCTTCCATCCCATTACTATCAATATCTAACCACTATAAATGAGCATTCATCATTTCCAAATTTACTTAATAAACTTTGAGAATTTTTTGAATGACAATGTTTTCCTGCTTGGCAAAGGCTATACTTAAATGTGCCAGTAAAATACTCAAAATAGCAGACAGTGGTGAAATTTGTTCTTTATTTTAAGATATTCATGGAGGCCAGGTTAAATTTTGGAGTGGATTTTCCATGGAACGTGTGATCAATTTGAACTTGCCTAAGGAACATCTTCTACTATGCATAGTTTCAAGTGTCTTATTGTCCATAATATATAATACCCCTCCTAAAGGGAAGTTAAAATCACCACACAATTTTTACCATCTATTTAGGGTAGCACTGGGAGCACATAGATTAAGTTTTATATTTCGTGATGCTCTGTGAAAAAGTAAAAAGGATTAGAATGTTAACATGTACAAAAAGAGACCAAGAAGCTGAGACCATTCTATTAAGGAAATTTCTTCCAAGTTTTAAGTAGGAGGTTTTTAACATTGACTGGGCTTTAGTCACCATTATTTTCTCCATTTACTCCACATTTTTAAAATTTAATTTAGTTCTTTTAAATCTTAATACAATCCCAACCCACTATTATAATATATAAAATATTATATGTAATATAGTATATGATATAGTAAATCCTACAGAATATAAAATACAATTAAGACAATTTTTTAACCACATTCAAAAAGAAAACCCTGTATAATTACAACTCATAATTAGTTTTGCCTGAGTGTATAACTCTTAAAATTCTAGAGAAATTATCATCCATGGATTGATTAGGCACCACACTGGGAGCTTTCCAGGTGTGGTTCGATGACATAATAGCATAATATCCTGGAGGAAGACTCAAATAAATGATTAAGTTCAATAATATTTGGAAATGTTCTCTGCATGATAGAATAAATAATTATTTACTACACCTATTAAAGATTGTCTTCACTGCCAAAATGAATTTTAAATTTGTAGAAGAATTCATTATTTTTATTTATATTTAATAAGACTAGTCCAAGAAATTGCAAGTATTAAATTTAGCAGATAAAACAAGTTTGCTCCATGGAGAGCAGAGACTGGCAAAAAAAGAAAGTGCAGGTAAGTTTTTATCTGCAATGTCGTGTAGTGTGTCATTGAGTCTAAATGTTAATTAGTGGCTGATTTTCTTATTCTTCTCAGGAAACTTTGTAGGAACATATTTACATCATATAACTTGTGATAGCCACCAGACTACTCCCAGTGACTCTGCCTGTGACAAGGCATGGAACAAGCAAAGAAGGACATCAAAAAGTTAATAATAAGAAAGAAGGAGAGTAAAGAAATGAATAAGAAGAATGATTGTATAAAGAAAGATGATAAAAACCAAGTTAATTAAGATAACTAATTGTGATAATGTGAGTTATGGGTTTCATGGTGAAGGAAATTGATTATAAGAACATAGACAAGGAAGTAATTATAATAAACTCACTTAATAAATAAACAGCCAGCCAGGCAGAGGTGCCAGAGCAGACCACAGTTAGGTAGCCTTAGTTTATTTACAGTGGTAGAACTGTTTATAGGCTAGGGAGCAGGGCAGCTATCCTAGCTTGCAGAATAATATTAGCTGAAGCTAGGGCAGCTGCTCACATAACTGTATATTGCATCATCTATAGTGTTCTTTTATTCTCAGTTGAATTTCATTGAATTTCATTGCATTTTCTCCAATATTGTTAATTTTAGAGCTATGATAGATACAATTGATATATTTGCATTTCAGACAGATACAGGCAAGAAATTATGTGATGACCAGTAACTTCTCCAACTGTATGCAATTAATACAATTCCAAAGTTAACAGGTTGAGCAGATTTTTGTTTTGGACTTAAGAAGTATATATATAAAATTAATAAGCACAGGCAAAAATATTTAAGAAATAAATGCAGCCAAAATTTTGAAAAAAAGTAACAACTATATAACAAAAACATGGTAAATGCCCAATACCTTCAGTTAATAAAGTGAATTTAGAACTTAAATTTGTAAAAAAATTATACACTATCTACTCCAGCAACATTACTCTTAATTTTAGCAGAAACAAGTAACATGTATCTAGAGGTACTACCAATATGATGTGCTTCTGCACATATCAAACAAAGAGAAATACCTAATAGCATAAAAAATGAAATTATGTTAATGAATCAAATTTAATAATGATATGCAATTGTCCCCTTCGAATCTGTTTTTAATTCACACCATTCCTTTCACCAGCATGATAAACAAATAGATCTCCTTGGAAGGCTCCATCCCCAGATTAGGGGTAATCTTACGTATATGCTCCTATGAAACTTTACACAGGGAGAAGGTATCAGGATTATCGTGATGGTTTTCTTCTGTTGCAAGTCTCTATTACCTTTAGCAGTATCCATACCTTCCACAGTTTCAGGGAAATAATTCCAGAAGATCCATAGCTCAAGAGACTCTTAAGTGATTGTAACTGATTTGATAAGTTTGATGTTCGTTTATGACAAAATAACTTGGAATAGCTCCAGGCAAGGCAGGAAGGATGCAATGTCCCGAATTTGCAGTGCACTTATTGACTTCCTCCAGATGGTGTGGTACAAGAGTCTCTGAGTGATTTAGAAGGCATCCATATTTTCATCAAGTTGTTTAGCTTTCACCAGAATCTTAGCCATAGCTGGGCCTTCACCAATGAGGTGCATTCATGTGAGAAAGCCTCTATTCTTCAGGACCAAATTTTCTAGCCAAATCACAGGATAGGCTTGAGAGAGATCTTTGAAAGTTTTCTGTTCTAAAACAAGTTTTGATTCCATGTGACCCAGACCATTGGAAAATGAGGTAGGTCTCATGGAGCCTCTTAGCATCATGGCAGAGTATGCTGATTTATAAGACATCATGTCAATCATTGAAGGAAGATGTGGTGGTGATGGAGGAGTCAGGGAAGCTTCATCCGTTCTCTATTTCAATTCAGCTGAGCTAGAATCTGCAGAAATCATCTGGGTTGATCATTATCTTGGTTATTCTCATCTGCTTGGCTTGGCTCAGATGACTTCTGCCAGTGCCAATGTGACCCTCACCACTCTTGTTCCCTTGCCATTTACTTCGAAAGTCTTTATCTTGATTGGCAGAATGACCCCTGCCTCTCCTATATGCTCATTGGAGTAAGGACACATGTGAGACATTTTCAACACTGGAGCAGTTTAGTGAAGCTTGTGATATTGACAAGGGTCAGAGCAATTCCTTGGTGTTTTTGTTTGAAACTCAGATTCTCCATTGCTGCTGGTACTGCAAACCTCTGCCCTCCATTACCATCCATAACTTCAGGGTGTTGATTCACTGTGTCCCTGGACCATGTCCCCTCCAAGTTTATTTGATTTAATGATTCCCTAGCTTTCTCCATAAAAATAAAGGTGATGAAGGTATGTCAACCTTTCCTAGAGCCTATTACTTGAATATTAACATAAGCATATTTTCAAATGTCATGAAAAAGATTTATCTTGGCTTCACCATCCATGAATCTCTAAGAAATGTTCAAAATATGCTATGTGTATTTCATCTTTTCATAAAATTCGGGAACTAATGATGGAGTATCACCTAAACTCAAATCAAATGAACTCTCCTTCCTTCTTCTACCACCATGATTCTCCATCTTATAATGTTCTTGTGCTCCATATTCTCAATTATTTGATCTCCCAAGGTTTTATCTCTCAAATAATTAGGACACAGGTGCATTCTCTATTTGTGGGACCTATGTGAGGAGTTCATTGAGTGGCTAAGTGTGGGGTGGATTTAATTGTTGTTAGATGTTCTAACTTCCCTGTGGCTAGTTCTAGATATTGGTGGACTAGGAGACTTGTCTTCCATTGCACTATCCTCTTTGCTTGGTCTATTCATGTTTTGTTTCTCCATTCCCAAAATATATTTTTAGATTTGTTTAGAGATAGTTAAAACATCGTAGTATCTATGAAGCATGATTATTGTTGAGATCTTGCATATGAAAAAGAAGAACTTCAACACGTTCAACAAGATGTCACCCAATATAAAGGACAGGTTCCAATAGATGAACACACACCAGCAATAATAAAGAGGAAATTTATAAAAGGGTAAATAGAAATTTGAGTGTCTTTGTTTTTCCTGCTTCTACTGCCATCATGGACTAAATTGATCCAAAGGATTTGAGTTCTGAGAGATTATCAGTTACAAACTTTGGAACAATTTTTTCTCTCTCCCACAGTAAATCCATTTTTTGTCTTCTTTCAGGGGTTAAAAATTAATGTTTTATAATCTAAAGTGAGACAAAGCTATAAGGGAATAGATCTATTTACCTGATTTCAATAATATGATGTAGTGTGGTTAAAAAAATCTGACACATTCGAGATCAATATTTCACCAAGACACTCAATCTCCAAACACAAATTACACTTCTAGATTTTCTACTTGTTGGAAGACTAACATATGCTTCACACACATACTGCACCACACACACTAATAATAGAACAAGGAATGGTGATTATTTCATCTCACTAACTCTTTTACCTTAAAAGCCAATACTCTCTTTTGCAACATTTTCATGCTGTTATCTTGCAGTTTCTATAACAGCTAACACTATCATTTTTTTTTGCTTTCAGATCCTCAACTAGCAGGTTGTAGGAACACTTCATGCAGGAGTCACATCAGGATAGAATTCCCACATAACACTCAGCAGTTCTCTGCTCCAACACTGGAAATGACTCAATAACAGTGAGCAAATCAAGAACCATTTCCAAAATTGCTACCTGTTTCATGTAATATTATGTCAATGCAACTGTACATGTGCAGATAAGATTACAAAAGCCCACCCATGCTGGGGGAGGGATTCTAGTCGCTTTACTGGCATGGAAATATAATTTAGACTTTTTGGACAGAATTTCACCAGCTAGTCCTCCAAACCTTTGAACTTGTTGTCATCTATTTGATCCTGCTACAGTAATCAAACCGAGATACCTGTATATTCTAAGATAAAATTATTTACATCCCTAGCAATGTTAAAATATCCAAACTAGATTCTCTAGGCTTGGTTTCAGCACCACTCCTGGCAAGCTACAACTGAGGTAAGAACTAAATTAGGAAATAGATGGGCAGCACATCAATTCACTATGTTGGTGAAGTTACAGACAAGGGTTGCAGGAAAATAAGGCGCTCTACTGTAAGCTTGCTTATCAAAGAAACACCTTTGAAACCTAGCTCCTTAATGCTTGCATAAAAATACAGCTGCATACCGAAAGTTTGCTAATAAAAATAACAACATCGTAACTCGAGCACCTTATTGCATACAATTTAGATGACATCAGTACATCATGCCAAAACCAAAAAAAGAGAAGTAATTAAAAGTAATTTTTATCTTAGGAGTCCTATCTTACAGGGAAACTACCCCATTTTGTAGTAAATTAAGTTTTCTGAGAGGTAAAATTATGGACTCGGACATAGAATTATAAAAAAATGCTAGAACTTATGTTTATATCGAAGATGTAGAGGGAAGGTAATGGGTTCAAGTTGATCTTTTAGGAGTGACCTTTACTAGTTGAGGTAGCACTTGCATTTCAGACAGTCAAGCATAATAGACATAAACCATAATTCTTAATAAGTTCCTAATTTAGCAATTTCATCTACTCAAAATGAAATGCTATAGCAAATTGTCACCAAATATATTTTAGTGTTACCTAGAACTGTGCTCGATATCTCTCTTTATTGTGATGTTACCCAAAATATGGATGACAAAAATAATTATTTCAATGAAACTTATTGCTGTTTGCTTACGCAATTCTCATGCAATCATAACCAAATCCTCTGGGTACATGTGTTGTGTGAGGGTGAAATTAAATGAGCTGAGGTGAATTGAAATATGACCATACATCTTTTTTCTAGAGACTATTTTAGCCACACATTGAAAATGCTCATTTCTACTCCCACATTCTACAGCTATCAATTTTCCTAATATATGTTGATTTCGCTTTATGGGTTTGGCTATATAAAGGAATAAAAATATAAATATATGATCAATCCCCTAATTGAAATGACAGGTGTGCATGTATGTATGTATGTATTTGTGAAAATGCTTCCTCTGATTCAGATCTGTTTTGTGCATATACTCATCTATTATCCCACAGCTGAGTTAAGAATTTGAACTTGGGTCATATATCATTTACTTCTATAATCCTAGGCACTAATTGTTTATAATCTTCCAGAATTCATCCATAAGTCACTAACTGTGATTGTATTGTCAAGTAGTGCTGCTGCATTGCATATAATGTTCACGGTATTTCACCAATAATTGAAATTGTTATAATATAATATTTCTATAGGAAAATGAAGGGAATGAAACTGATTGTAGTTATAGCCACTTTATCCCAGTCCTAACCCCCTCATCCTATCTGTAGCCAAGCCACCAGCTATGTAACTCTTGATACAAGCCCTCCAATGCAACAGAAACAATCTGTTGCATTATAAAATTGGGTTGATACCAAAAAAATTCACTAAGGGGGTGGGGAATTCCTTGTGGAGAAAAGGGGTGAACAATCATTGTGATTTTATCCATATCCAAATCAGCCCCACTCATAGCATCATATCTTGGATATTACTGCATTGGGGGACTTAATTTACCTACTGATTTACTGAGCATACAGCATTTTTTTTTATAGATAAGCAGCCAGGATACTTTGGAAGAAGCAGTGTAGGAAAGGATTGGAAAATGTTTGGAAAATTCAATGGCAAATCTGCTGTGTACATCACTTACTTGCCCACTCTATTTTGTAACTGCTCATTAACTACAAGAAAAAAATAATTCTTGAAAGATCCTGGTGAGGGTAGGGTGGGTGGTGGTGAAGAGAAGGACGCCCGAGATAGAACCAGCTCAGACCCAGCCTGCATTCTCCCCTCCTCCTTATTATATGCATAAGGGCCATCCAGAGAGAACCAACAGGGATGATGGGAATAGTGGTGGTAATATACTTCTAATACTTCTAAAGTGTTGGATGACAGTTCTCAGATGCCAAATGAAGACTCCTTGGACACATACATGCCATAACCTAATCTATTTGTGATGGACATAAACATTTCCTTCAAATTGTCATAAATAATTCCTTTAAAATTTAGTAGGAATAAGAACAGATCACTCACTCACCAACTTTTGCTTTCCAATGAACAACACATGGATGGACAAACCTTTTTTTTTCACTTTTTTAACCACCCTGATAACCCAAGGTGGGAGTGTAGCCATTTTTACTTGTTTCTGATGTGTTTACAAGATGTCTTCACATCAAAGGTACTGAACGTGAAGATTCTATCAGCCATTCCTCCTAATAATGCTATGATTCTAAAAATGAACACAGATTTGAGACCTGCCAAAAGTTCAAGCCACAGGCCAAACAGGTCTAACCTCCTTGATAATGATGGATCACTGCCGGGATAATGTGTATATTTGAGGAAGAAATTCTATAAAGAGAAGAATGTTTCAAGTTTATTCTTGAGAATGTAAAATAACCACTTTGACATTTATTTAACATTAGATTAGGTAATTATTTACTGTAAAAGGCAGCAACTCCCCCTCCCATGCCCTACACCCACTAACTAGATTGATTAATGTGTACATAATTTAACGAGAAGAGTTACTCCATTAACTACAGCAAGGGCTAAGGTTAGAAATAGCATATAGGCTGTTCAACTCCTACAATCACTTTATATCCCCAGTGTCCATATCTATGTTGATGACCATATCTATGTTGATGACTAATATCAGTTTATTTCATTGATGCTAATACCAGCTTGTTAAACTACTATCACCAATGGGAAAATTGGGCAGACTACTCCAATTTAAACTCTTTGCACAATATAGCATTGTAATCTGAAGACACTGATCAAATTTATCAAGCGCATTCAAGCACAGAATACACACATTCTTCTCACTAGAGTGATCAGCTTGACTTTTTCTATATCCTGGTACTTGTGTGAGGAAGGAAAAGATATTGTGTGGATGTGTAAGGATGTGTGTACGGAAGGAGAGTAGGTAGGGAAAACCCCATTTCTACTGCCTACAGCTCCCGCATTTCACATCCTCACCCTTCTTGCCTCATTGGAAGCACACCTCAGAGAATTGATAAGCATTTACACCATCTCACAAAAACTTCACAACATGCCAGTATTCTCTCATCATATGACAAATAATCTCTACACTACCTATACCATTGATTCCCAACCTGTGGGTCTGGACACCAATGGGGTTGTGGGATGAATTTATGGGAACATGGAGGTTTTAAAAAAATGTTGGTCTTGTGGCGGTGCAACTAACACACAGAAATCTGGACATAACTAACTTGACTCTACCATACAGTTAAATTAATGTCCACTGTATTGCTTCTGGTGTTGTTGAACTTTACCAATTTATTCCATGTGCTTTTTGGTCATCTTGCTGCTATTATTAGGAGGGATACAACAGTGATGGAAAAAATTACAGGGAAGCAGACTTATTATAATTTCCCTACATTGGTGACCCTGTTGAACACGTTTACTGAGACAGTGTTCTCCTACTTTCACTACTAGTTACATGGTGAATTATTCCTAGTTCACATTATGGTTGAAGCTCATGCTGTTGCATGCCTTGATGGCAACTACCATCAATACAGGCCCTCAAACTGCTAGAATTTTCACCTGACAGGATTCAATACTGGTTTATTGCAGAATTTAACCTGCATGTTCCTGTCATTACCCAGAACCAGACCAGGTATGGCTATGTGGTGGCAGCACTTGAGGGCCAGGTTATGGATAGGGTTATTGATATTATCAGGAGCCCCCCAGCTGCTGATACTCGCTACCAGGCCATCAAAGGTCACCTCCTTTCCTCAATTAGCAGGTCTCCTTTAGAAAAGAGCATGATGCTTCTGGATTGGCCTGGAATGGGTGACGGAACACTGTCTGCATTCCTATGCGCTGGTGAGGAGTCTGAACACATCCTGTTCAAGGTCCTTTTCCTACGGCCGCTGCCTGCTTATATCCAAGACCACCTGGTCCATTCTACTGCTCTAACCATCCCCATGCTGGCTGAGAAAGCCGATGCCTACTTTGCATTTTCCGGCACCTGATTGAACCAGCCATCATCTCTGGTTGGCAATGTTCATGTTGCAGCCATTGATCTCACATGCCAAAAGTGCAGCACTAAGAACAACACCAGGCTATGCTTCTACCATGCACGGTATGAAACTGATGCAAGGAGATGCACCCAGAACAACTGCCTGAATACCCATGTTCCCTTAGCAAAGACACCACCAGCAGGAAATGCCAATGCCGGTCACCACAGCCATGGTGGCTGGTGCCACAACCTCAAGGCTTCTTCATTCCAGGATAGGGCTTCAGTACGCTCTTTCCTAATTGACACAGGTGCACAAATTTCTCTTGTTCCGGCTTCTCCTGCTGATCACTGTGCAGCGCTTTCCATACCCTCTCTGCCCCAGTGGTGGCAGCCAATGGTAAGGAAATTAAAACTTAAGTCACGCATCCCTTCCACTTAAATTTGGCAACAAATGCTTCCAAGGTTCTTTCATCATCTCTGTGAGCTACTACCCTAGCTTCAGCTAATATTTTTCTGCAAGCTAGGATAGCTGCCCTGCTCCCTAGCCTATAAACAGTTCAATCACTGTATATAGACTAAGGCTACCTAATTGCGGTTATGAGTAGCCAACAGTAGGTTCACACACCCAGTCTCCCTTCAAAAATAGATAGTATTCAATACTGGTCAGAGACTCTCTGTACCAGCAACAACAATGATTCATTAAATCTTTGCACAACACAATATGACTATGCCACAATCGCACACATAATTTGGAGACTCAACTAATAATAGTTGGCTATGTCTTTTATATGTTCTCTGGATCTGGCCATTCGGGCCACTGCCTTGGCACCTCTGCCTGGCCAGATAATTGTTCCTTAAGTGAGTACTTGTTGTTGTTGTAATCACTTCTTTGTCCTCATTCCAATCCATGTTCTCGTAATCAACTTCCTCTACTGGAAACTCATAACTCTCATTCACACAATTAGCTACCTTATCTATATTAACTTTGTTATTCATTTCTTCCTTCACTGGTTGCCAAGACTGAGGCAGAGGCAGAGTCCCTGGGTGGAGTCCAGGTGGCTCTGACACTCCCCCAACCTTAGCTGCTGACTAGGGGTCTCGGGACAACCCATCAGCATTTAAGTTAGCCCTACCACTTTGATGCTCCACCTTAAAACGGTAGGGTTGCAATGCCAATGCCCACCTTGCCCACCTGCCATGACTGTCCTTTAGATTGTTGAGATGAGTGAGAGGGTTGTTATCAGTTTGTATAGTGAAGGGGTTGCCTTCTAAGTATGTCCTAAAATGTTTGACACCTTTCACTATAGCCAGAGCTTCCCGCTCTAATGTTGAATAATTCCATTCGCTTGGTAGTAACTTTTTTGAAGCATATGCTATGGGGTGTTCTTTTCCCTTGCTGTTTAACTGATTTAAAACGTAACCTAGGCCGTAGGCTGAAGTGTCAGTTTGTAAAATAAATGATCTTGACCAGTCAGGGGTTACTAACACAGGGGATTCTGTTTGGGCCTTTTTCAACTGGTCAAACACCTCCTGGCAATCTCTTCCCCAATTCACTCTGTTTGATGCCTGTTTTCTGGTTAAGTTGGACAGAGGTGTGGCTATAGTGGCAAAGTTAGCAATAAACTTCCTATAGTAGCCACACATGCCCAGAAATGATCTCACATTTTTTTTTTTTTTTTGGCCTCCCGAACTCAGTAATGGCAGCTACCTTCCTCTCCATAGGCTGTACAGTTCCACTCCCCACTATGTACCCTAAGTACTCACAACTAGCTTTCCCAAATAAATATTTTCTTTCTTTTACCGTTTGTCCAGCTTTCCTTAATTTCCCAAACACTGTTGTCAAATGTGCTAGATGGTCATCCCAGGTTAGGCTATGCATGAGTATATCATCTAAGTAAGCTACAGTAAAGTCCTGTAGCCCATGTAAGACCTGGTCCACGAGCCTCTGAAAAGTTGACAGGGCTGTGACCAATCCAAAGGGCATGGTCAAGTACTCATACTTCCCATAGGGTGTTATGAAAGCTGTCTTCTCCATATGTTCCTTTCTAATGGGCACTTGATGATAGCCTTTTGTTAGATCTAAGGTGGTAATATAACAGGAACTTCCTAAGTTGGCGATTACTTGCTCAATATTTGGTAGGGGATACGGGTCATTTACAGTGACTGCATTAACTTATGGTAGTCCACACACATTTTCTTAGTGTTGTCCTTCTTAGGGACTAATACAATTGGTGCTGACCAAGGGCTGGTTGATGGCCTAATTATACCCTGGTTTAACAAAGTCTGGGTCTCTTCCCTTAATACTTCTTGGAATTTGTGGGCTAGCCTGTATGGTGGTAATCTTACTGGAGGGGCATCTCCAGTAGATATGTTGTGGCACACTAGGTTGGTTCTCCCTGAGGTGTCACTCAACACATCTTTATACCTCCCTTTAAAATTTTCCAGCTCCCTCAGCTGGAGCTCAGGCATTCTAATATCTCTTCCTTTTTCTTCTCTCTCTTCACTCAGGCCCTCCCACTCATCAGTCTCGGCCATAAACACAGCCGCAGACGGGGACTTCCACTCTTTCATGCTATTTATATGGAAGGTTCGAAACCTCAATCTTTGTGCCCAAATCCACTAAATAGGTGACTGGGGTAATCCTCTTAGCAATAGGAAAGGGTTCTTGCCATTGGTTTAGTAATTTGTTTTTAAGGGTGGGCCTAAACACCAGTACAAAATCACCCACCTCGAAGACACGCTCTTTTGCCTTCTTATCGTACTGCTCTTTCTGTTTAACTTTTTCACCCTTTTCTCTCTCAAATGCCATCTCCTGGACCAATTCCATATTAGCCCAGAGTGTGTGCATGTACCCTGACACACTACTGGTGTCTTCCTCTTCCATTCCTTTCCAATACCTTACCAACTGGTCTAAAGGCATCCTCATTTCTTTTCCGAACAGTAACTGGTAAGGGGAGAAACCAGTGGTCTTATGTACTGTGCCCCTATATGCCCATAGTACATAAGGTAAGCACTCATTTCATTCAGCTCCTGGGTTATTTACTAATTTCCTTAGCAATCTTTTCAAGGTGGCATTGAACCGCTCGACCATACCGTCGGTCTGAGGGTGATATGGGGAGGTCTTAATCTATTTCATACCCGTCATTGTACAGAATTTTTGCATTACCCTTGAAATAAAATTAGTCCCATTATCTGTTAGTAGTTCACTTGGCACACCCAACCTGGAGGTCACCTCTATTAAATGCTCAACTACGGTCTCAGTGAGTATGTTGCGCAAGGGAAAGGCTTCCGGCCATTTGGTGGCATAGTCCATCTGTACTAATATGTACTTGTTACCTTTCTTTGATCTCTTAAAGGGACCCACGATGTCCATAGCTATATGGCCCAGGGGTTCCTTTATAATAGGTAGAGGGTGTAGTGATGCCTTAGTAGTACTGGCTGGACAAGAGTTCTGGCAAACTGGGCAAGATGCACACAGTTGATTGATGTCTTTAACCACTCCCGGCCAATCCATTCTTGATCTAATGCTTTTCAGTGTTCTCTTGCTTCCAAAATGACCTCCAATTGGGGAATTATGAGCCATGGCAAGTACTCTCTCTCGGGCTATCTCTGGTAAGATTAGAAAATTCTTTCCCAGGGATTGGTAAGGTTCCCTCATCAATGCCCCCATCCCCTTCCATAAATAGGGTTCAACAGCTTTACCTGCCTTCTCTCTTAAGTACTTTAAGCTTCTATCATACCTTTGGGCCTCACCCAAAGTTTTCCTGGTGAGGACCTTGGATAACACTCCTGTCTGGTCCTCTGAAACTCCATCCCCCCCCCCCCCTGGCACTCCACTCCTCCATCCAGTCCTCTCCTCCAAACGCCTCAGCTGGGCACCCCACGGTATGGATGTCTCCCTCGAGCCCCTCAGGACCCTACTCCTCTGTATGGTCCTCTCTTCCATACGTCTCAGTCGGGTACTCCTTGACTTCGAAATCATCGCTCTCCTCCGTCTGCACTTCAGTGTCTATGGAAGCGATGACTGGCCCTTCCAGCTCCTGCCTCTGATGCTCCTCCTCCTCGAGTGTGTCCTGTTGGTGTTGCTCGGCCTGACTTACCACCATCCCTGTCTCTGCCTCCATGGTAGTAGGCTATGTGGTCTCCTTCTTTAGCTGCTTTTCCAGCTCTTGTTGAACAAATTAACGGAAATGTGGAATGTCTCTGACCATGAGCATTTCTTGTCCAATGTGTCTTGATACCCTCACTGGTATCTTCATAGTCTGTCCTTCCACTTCCAACTATACACTTGCAGCTGGGAAATATATCTCTTGGTTAGATGCTGTGTGGTAAGGAATGTCCCATCCCAGATAGTCGTCTTCCTTCACACACCGAGGGTGTACCAGTGTTTTGGTACATCCTGTGTCCAGCAATGCTTCCACTTCATGCCCATTCAGGCGGACAGTCTTAGTCCATTCAGAAAGTACTGTTGTAGCCTCCAGGCTACACTTGGCATCCTCTAACTTTACCTGGCAGTCTCGTTTCACATGCCCTTTCTTACCGCACTGGAAGCATTCGATTGCAATCGAGGGGTGTGTCTTGGAGGCCCCTCTCTCCTCCATGATAGTGTCTGGTCCTTTTTCCATGGCTCTCTCTTGTCTTCCTTCTTGAACTCCCTCTTCTCTTCTCTTTTTTGGGTAATCCTTTCCCCTCTTTATTCTGGAGTTTCCCAGATGTCAAACAATGGCTTCTGATAGCTCCTTGAAGGACTGACAATTCAAATTACGAATTTGAGGCTCCAACCATGGGGAGTTTAGCTATTGCTAGCTCCATGACGACCATCTCCCGGTCTAGGGTATGGCTGGTGTCTAGCCAACGACAAAAATTTTGATGGAAGTCCCTCAGCCACATGTCTGGGTTAGACAAATTGAACTGGTCCTAGAACACTCTTCTTTGCCTGGTCTCTGTTAACACTTGGTAGGCTGCCAGCTGAGTTTCCTTCACAGTTCTATAGCTGTCCTGTTGAGCGGCAGAGAGTTAAGAAATTCCCATGAGTCCAGCTCCTGCTAGTGACCCTCTGAGGTATAGAGTCCACTGAGCTGGGTCCCATCCACTGGCAGTAGCCACCACTTCAAAAGTGTCCAAGTAGGCGGCTATGTCATCTGCAGCCTCGTAAACTTTTGCACTGTTAGCTTCGGGGCTGCAAGTGCTAGGGGCTGTCTGCCTTGTAGGAGACCTCGAATAGTCTCGAGCAGTAGTTGTTCTCTGTTAGCTTGATGCTCTTCCTCTCTTTGTTCCCATTCCTCTTGTCTGATTTGCCTTTCTTCCTCTGCCCTTCTCTCCTCTCTCTCTACCCGACAATGTTCAAGCTCCTGTAGGCTAGGTATCCCTTCATATGGTATAGGAGGGTTGGCAGGGGTGGAGAAGACTGTAGGGTTTCTCATCCCAGCTCCAGCTGATGTTTGGCTTTGGGTGTGCCTGTCTTCTCCTGGTGCAGACATTGTTCTTTAATGATCATGATAGAAGATAGTCACTAGTTCTAATAATAGCTATATCTATCTTTCCCACCACTGCCACCAATGTGAGCTGCTACCCTAGCATCAGCTAATATTTTCCTGCAAGCTAGGATAGCTGCCCCGCTCCCTAGCCAACAAAAAATTCTATCACTGTAATAGACTAAGGCTACCTAACTGTGGTTTTGAGTAGCCAACAGTAGGTTCACACACCCAGTTTCCCTTCAAAAACAGATAGTATTCAATACTGGTCAGAGACTCTCTGTACCAGCAACAACAATGATTTGTTAAATCTTTGCACAACACAATATGTACTATGCCACAATCACAAACATAATTTGGAAACTCAACTAATAATAGTTGGCTATGTCTTTTATATGTTCTCTGGATCTTGCCATTCAGGCCTCTGCCTTGGCACCTCTGCCTGGCCAGATAATTGTTCATTAGGTGAGTACTTGTTTGTTGTAATCACTTCTTTGTCCTCATTCCAATCCATGTTCTCATAATCAACTTCCTCCACTGGAAACTCATAACTCTCATTCACACAATTAGCTACCTTAACTTTATTAACTTTGTTATTCATTTCTTCCTTCACTGGTTGCCCAGACTGAGGCAGAGGCAGAGTCCCTGGGTGGAGTCCAGGTGGCTCTGACAATCTCCGATGTGAACCAGGCATCCCTGGTGCAGACTTAATGTGTGATAATGGACTTCTAGTCAACTTCAGAGGACAGCACCTTGTTTACTCTGCTATGTATGCCACCATTACTACACCCAGCATTGTGTCTACCAGTAACTTTGGGTGTGACCAAACCTCCTCAGGTAAACAGTGGCTATGCCAACCTACTCACCTCTAGGTCCAAACTGACTGAGTTAACTTTTTGCAAGGACAGGGTCCCTCTTGGGATCAAGTTTTGCATTGACACTGGTCAGTCACCTCCTACCTGCATGACAACTTGGCATTTGTCTCCCAACAAACTCACTGCTGCCAAGGCTGCATTCAAAGAGAGGACCTAGGGATCATCCAGCACTCCTCCAGTCAATTGGCATCCCCACTCCACATTGCACCCTAGCCTGGTGGTGTTTGGCGACCATGCGGGGATTTCAGACATCTAAATGGCTGCATCAAGGCTGACTGTTACCAAGTGCCCCACATCCAAAACTTTGTCAGTCAACTTTCAGGCAAAACAATTTCTCAAAGATCAAATTGATTAAGGGCTATCACTAGATTCCTGTATGTGCCATGGACATCCCCAAGACAGCGATGATAACTCCTCTCGGCCTTTTCAAGTTTCTCCACACACTATTTGGCCTTGCCAATGCAGCTCAAGCATTTCAGTGGCTGATGGACTTGGTCTTGTGGGATCTGGATCGTGTATTTATTTACCTGGATGACATCATTGTGGCCAGTTCCTCTACTGCTCAGCATCTTCGGGACCTCACTGCCGTTTTTGATCATCTTGAACAACATGGCCACGTTATTCACCCTGGCAAGTGTGTTTTTGGTGTAACTGAGATAACTTTCCTTGGCCATGTGGTCAATGCCAAAGGCATACAATTCATACCAACTCAAGTGACAGCCGTCCAAGGTTTTCTACCCCCGACAGTAATCAAGGAACTGCAGGCTTTCCTAAGAGTGAGTTTCTTTTATCACAGGTTTGTACCTGCTGCTGCACAACTGCTTCATCCTTTCTACAGTGCTTTGGTCGGCCATCCCACCAGAACCTCTCCGGTGATATGGTCAATCCCCATGGACAAAGCATTCCACTATGCAAAGACTGCCCTGGTCTCTGCTACCCTACTTGTTCATCCCCGTCTGGATGCCCCCATGGCTGTGACTGTTGATGCTTCAGATTTGGCCATTGGTGGTGTCCTAAGCCATAAATAGATGGTCTCTGGTGACCACTGGCCTTCTTCAGCCACAAGCTCCAGCCGCCCCAGACCAGTTTTAGCGCATTTGACAGGGAATTACTGTCTGCCTATGCTTCTATTTGGCAATTCAGGTTTTCCCTGGAGGGATGTCACTTTTTTTTAATATTTTTTACTGACCACAAGCCACTCATATTTGTCCTCAATAAGGTATCAGCTGCCTGATCTGAATGACAACAGCATGAACTTTCAGCGATCTCTGGATACACTATGGACATCAGGCATGTTGTAGGCAAGGACAACGTGGTTGCAGACACACTTTCCAGGGCAGACATTTTGGCCACCAGTGGGGGCATTGATTTCTTGGCCCTTTAGGCTACCCAACTCGCAGATCTGGTTGACATGGCTGCCTTTTGGACAGCAATTATGGTACTTCAACTTATGGACATTCCTTTTTGACCCAATAACAAAACTCTATTATGTGATGTGTCTCTTCATCGGCCATGTCCCCTTGTACCTGTCACCTTCTGCCACCATATTTTTGATGCTCTTCATGGCCTTAGCCACCTGGGCATGCAAGCAACCTGCAAACTTGTAGCCCGCAAGTACATTTGGCATGGTCTTGGTTGACAGGTTGGAGAATGGGCCAAGTCATGTATCGCTTGCCAATGAGCCGAAGTCACTCTCCACCATATTGCCCCATTATCCAAGTACGAGCCCCTACTCTGTTCTGACTATGTGAATGTTGATCTGGTAGGGCCACTCTCTCCTTCAAGTGTTTCACCCACCTCCTCTCAGTGGTGGACAGGGCCACTCACTGGCCAGAAGCAATTCATCTGGCTAGCATAATTATCAAAGATGTGGCTGATGCTTTCTTGAGTGGTTGGATTATTTGTTATGGCCTTCCCTCTGATGTTTCCTCTGATCAAAGACCCAAGTTCACATCCCAACTCTGGAAAGATCTATCTGAACTCCTCGGAACCAAGCTGCAATGGACTACAGTTTACTACCCTGAGGCAAATGGCCTTGTGGAGTGGTTCCATTGAAGCATGAAGGCATCCCTCAGAGCATGCTATCAATCACTATCATGGATTTCCGAACTTCCTTGATCATGGCAAAGGATGACCTTGGTACATCTCCAGCAAAACTAGTGTTCGGGTCTCCGCTCACGTTCCCTGGGGAGTTTGTGGGTTATGGCCAGGTTGAACCAGTTCCAGAACTATTCCTCTGCCTCTATGACAGTGTAGCATATCTCTGACCTGTTTCTCCAGTACACCATGCCTTTCTCACCACTTCATCACCCACATTTCTGTTTTTGGCTAAGCTTATCTTCATTCATCACACCTGCCACAAGTCGCCCTTACAGACATGTTATGATGGCCCCTTTCACATACTGGCCCCAGGGGACAAATTCTTCAAGTTTCAGGTCAGCTATTGTGAGGAGACCATTTCTATTGACAAACTAAAGATCGCACATGTTGACAAGTCTGCTGAGGTCCAGGTGGCTCACGCACCACAATGTATTCTCTCTTCACACCCCTCCCCACAGCCCGCTGTTCTACCACCTCAAAGGCAACCAAGTGCCACAATCCTAGGATCTACATGCTCTGGATGAATCATCAGGACACCAGCAATTTTTTTGGACTGAAATAGCCATCTATGATACAGTTTAATTAAACCAAGTCAGTCCTGGGGGGAGCTGTGTGGCGGCGCAAGTAACACACAGAAATCTAGACATAACTTACTTGACTTTACCATACAGTTGAATTAATGCCCACAGTATTGCTTATGGTGTATCTGATCTTTACCACTTTTTCCATGTGCTTTTTGGTCGTCTTGCTGCTATTGATGGGAGGGATACAACAGTGATGGAAACTATTGCAGGGAAGCTTACTTATTACAACTTCCCTATAGTCTGATGTTTAGCTCATTAAAAAAAAACAACTCAACAGAACTGCAGTAGAGGTGTATGATTATATATTCATGGACACACATATGCATACATTGTGTGAACACTTCATTCATTCACCTGTTGACTCACCATTGACACAAGTCTATCTACCTGTGGTAGTCCTTCCCAGCACATGCCCTAAGTCAGTGAGTATATATATCTCATGACTCATTTCTGAGCAGAGTCAGACCACACTGCTGTTTCTATTGTTGGTTTGTTATTTTTATTAAATTGAGAAATATATTCTTGACAAGTCATCCTGAAGAAGTGTGCATTAATTGTCACCAGGGATTGTTAGGTTAGTGTAGTTCAGTGGCAGCAAGATGTCAAGGAAATCCTCATATAATGAGAGTTTTCTCTCATTTGGATTCTCATTCCTTGTGAGCAAGGGCTTGCAGGTGCCACAATGTGTTGTATACCAGAAGACTCTTACCAATAAGAACACGAAGCCCTTCAAACTGAATGAACATTTTAAAAAGATTCATTCAGATCTTGCCAACAAGGGATTGGACTACTTCAAAATGAAAGAAAACCAGCTCAAGAGATTCAGATTGGATTGTGGAATAGGAGTTCTCTTCCAAGTAGGTGTTTAGTTATGTGCCATTATTTAAATTTGATAATATGAATATATCTGAAGGTTCTTTCATGATTTGCAGGATGGCAAAGTTGCGAAGGTATCACACAAGATCTCTCTTCATTGCAAAACAGGAGAAGCAACACACCATTGGAGAGACTCTCATCAAACCCTGCATGCTTGTAGCTGCACAACTTGTCCTGAATAATGCAAGTACCAAGAAGCTGACAGATAAGTTTGTCTAACAACACTGTGAAAGAACGCATCCAGGACAAGTCTCAGGATATCATGCGCCAAGTTGTGGAGAAAATTCGAGTTTCCCCCTTCTTCCCCATCCAACTGGGTGAGTCCACAGATGTGGCACAATGTCACAGCTTCTGGTATAATTTTGTGATGCTGCTACTGCTCATCCAATTATGTATGTACAATTTTGTATATACATATTTACATAATATATTCAAACATGCAGAAATTATTATATTGCAGGTTTACACTTAATTTGTCTCAGACAATCACGTGGAGGAGGATTTGTCTTTCTAACTGCTCACTACAACTACCAAGGCTAGGGATGTCATGGCAATGGTGTCCAGCTTCTTTGAGGAAGAAAAATTGTCTAGGGCACAAATGGTTGGAGTATGCATGGACGGAACACCCTCCATGCTCAGCTCAAGGTCAGGTTTGTGTCTTACTTTAATATTGCGCATTCCTGCTGTCCCTTTTTGTTTGGGGCAATTTATTCATTTGTTTATTTTATTATTTGTCACACTGGTGAAGGAAAGAACTCATGTGTCATCACAACTCACTGCCTTTTCCATCGTGAAACTCTTGCTTCTAAAACACTTCCTGCAGCTGTCAAGGGTACCTTGAACTCAGTGATCCAAATCATTAACCACATAAAGGAGGTGCTCTCAACACACGACCATTTTACCAGTTGTGCCTAGACATGGATTCCTCATGTCAGGACCTACTTTTCTATACTCCTGTATATTGGCTGTCAAAGTTATATTTCCTTTCTCGCATATATCTCTTGGAAGAGATGAAGATGTTTTTATGGGCCTATGGGAAGAGACAGAGTTATAGAAGGTCATTCAGGAGAAGATCTTTAAGCCCAGTCATGCCTATTTGGCTGACATTTTTGAATATTTGAACATGCTAAATTTGAAGCTATAATGCCCACACACCACCATTATCATCCACACTGATGCAATCAAGGCTTTTATTGCGAAGCTAAGGCTTTGGGATAAAAAAATTGAGGTGGGAATATTACTGCCTTCCACCATCTCACACAGATTATGGGTAATAAATTACTTAAAGACCAACTCCAGAAAGAGATCAAAAATCACTTGTCAATCCTTCAAAATGAATTTTACTGCTACTTTCCCGATATTAATGTAATTGAAAATGTTCAGATGACTCTTGCTTGTAACCTTTTCGGCTTTACTGTGGATGACCTTCTGGACAATGTACAGGAAAACTTCTTCGATCTCATCAAAAACACTGGAGCCAAAGAGGACTTTCATCTGCAGCAGCTTAGGATCTCTAGCTTTTATGCCAAAAATGCTTCTGATTTTCCCCAAGATGAGTGAATTTGCCTCGGAAGTTCCCATTTGATTCTCATTAACCTATTTCTCTGAAAGTTGATTCTTATATCTCCTGGTGATCAAATCTAAGAACAGAAACAGGTTGGATATAGCAGCCAACTTTTGATGTGCTCTTAGCCACACAACCCCAAGAATTTTTGATCTTGTATCAAAGAAACAATTGCAACTTTCTCATTGTTGTACATACTTAGTCACTGCTGTGATAAATATATCTCACCAGTATTTGTGTGTTACTATTTACATGTGATTACAATGCATTTTCCTGTCATAAATTAACATAAGCAGCACTGGTGCAAATGTAGTTAGTTAGTATGGTCAATAATAAAAAATTAGATATTTTAGGTTGGGGGTCATGGAAGATTTATAGTTTCTGAAAGGGGTCATGGGCAAAAAAGGTTGGGGACCACTGTCCTAGACAGCTAATTCAACCACAAAACATCCTTGCATACTATGATATATAAGTGACTATAAAATTAGTAAGAACTTAATCAATCAGTGGTCCTTAACTTACAATTGAAATACTAGCAGCTGCAATGGTAGCTAGAGCTAGGGCTAGGGTTAGGGCTAGGGCTAGGATCTTTACTAGCATATAATCAAACTGCTCCAGAAATAGCTCCCATAATTTACTTTCATGGAATAACACACCACAAGAAAGTAAAAGGAAATAGAATAACATACCACAATAAGTACTCAACAGATGACCATTATAATTAGAAATGCTGATGAACAAGTTTACTTACCATCTCTTACCTGGCCACTCTGCAATAGGAAAGGTATGGGTTAAGGATTAGGTTTCAATAAAGAAATACTACTACTACTACTATTACTACTACTACTACTACTACTACTACTACTACTACTACTACTACTAGTAATAATAAATGTGAACTAATATTAAAAAAGTACATTGAGAGATGCACTAACCAAGACAATGATACTTCAACTATTGTAGATCACCTACAAATGCTCAAATGGAATAAATACCCTCCAGGCCATGATGTAGGAAACTTTGAAACTTGCCCATTTTCTTATTATTTCCATGAAAAAACCCCCAAAACCCCCAAAACCCCCCCCCCCCCCAAAAAATTATAACAAGGAAGAGTACAATTACTCCAGTAGGATAACAAACAAGAGATATTTAAGTTATTTTCAATTTTCCTAAAATGCTGCATTTTTGTGGCATGTATTAATACAAGTTAGAGCCTGTACAAACAAAGGAAACAATACAAGAGCTTTGTGGTGAAACTTTGGTTTACTAAAGATAAGTAGAAAGTTATGAAAGATGGGTGCAAAACTGGTACATCCTGTGCTAATGGAATTGCTGTCAATGTATGAAAATGTGAAAACTAGGATAAAACTAATTAGGGTATACAAATTTTGATCAACTTAAATAAAATTCATTATCTACAGAATATAGATGCCAAGGTATTACAGAATGAGTAAAACTTTTTTTAATTTTGATTATACAGGGGTAAATATTATTTAAGAGAAAGAACTTGGCAGGCACATTATAATTGAAGTGGTGTAATAGTAAGTTAAGGTTACCCTTAGGAAAATATAACCAGGAAATACTCTTTTTAGGTATTACAAGATTTATTTCAATCAATTTAAAAATTAATAATTAGAAATAAATTTTAACTGTACAACTGGTGGTTTGGAATTCAATTAGTATTAAATGTGAAAATTCCTATAATCTCATTAAAAATGGACTGAAAGAGTTTTCTACCACATAGTCTCAAGTAAAAATACATTTAGAAAACATATAGGCAGTATAAACAAAAGAACACAACCCTTACCATTATACCCAAACTTTTTCTTGGCTTAAAAAATCCAGTCATTGAAAGTCCTTTCCCTTCATTAATTTTATACTCCAAATAAACATCTTTTACCATCTGCAAGTGCACACACTGGCTGTTGGCTATAGTTTACTGAAGGATTTCTAATACAGGCAGTAGAGTTTAGCCAGAATACCTGTGTAGAATAGCCAAACCAGCATTATTTTATCTACCTTATTAGTTACTTTACCTAAACTGAGAGAGACTTGTAATTCTTAGGAAATATAATTCACCACTGGAATCCAACAACTGTCTATATACTTCCATTACAGATTGTTACTAATAAATATTAATGGATTGACCACCCCTCCTAGCTGAAGGATATTCTGTTTCACTTACTGTCATATCAAAACATGTCGAAAGGTATTCATCAATTAAGACATGCACACTGATGTACTTTCTCACAACACTTAAAACATGACAACAAATGAAACATTTTTCATTCAGTAAAATTATAACTTCAACCATTTGACTTAACTATATAAATATGCTCCCCTCCTCAATTGTAGTTAGAACCAATTACCATTTCCTTCCCCAAATAATAATCTTGGCATTAGAAGCCACTAAGTAAGAGTTCACTTGATATCTTGATGAGTTCATACTGTCAAATATTATAACACTAACATAATATGTTAACCATAATCTTAAGTTAACATAATAAAATGCATGCCATAAGAACTTTGAAATACAATCAGACTAAGTGGGAATAAGTTGTTCGTAAGATCAAAAGTTACAAGTTACATGTCATTATTGTCCACATCTTCTGGGAGAGCAGTTTCTGCAGCTGCTTGAAGTTCTTCTTCATTTTTCTCTGCAACAACTTGGTCAATATGAACTTCTGGGGGTTGCAAGGCGGGCATCTCAACAAACTCCAAATTTGGTTCACCCATCAACTTTCTTGCCAACCACAAGAAAGGTCTCTCCAAGTTGTAATTGCCTTTTGCACTTATGTCGTAATACTGTAACTTACACAATAAGGGAAAAAAGTGAAATTGTAAGATTTTAAAGTTGAGAGGTAAGGAGAGACACATTTTTACGTAGCATTTTCATAGCCTTGCACCGAAAACAGTGCAATGCCATCTTACCTTTGAATTTTTATTTCTGTGAAAAACAATAGTCTTGGCTTTAACTTTCCTATCTTTGATGTCGACTTTATTTCCACATAAGACAATTGGGATGTTCTCGCACACACGGACAAGATCACGATGCCAGTTTGGAACATTATTATAAGTTACCCTGGCAGTGACATCAAACATGATGATGGCACACTGCCCTTGAATGTAGTAACCATCACGAAGGCCACCAAACTTTTCTTGCCCAGCAGTATCCCAAACATTAAATATAATAGGTCCTTTATTGGTATAAAAGACCAAGGGATGGACTTCAACTCCAAGGGTGGCTGTAATGGTCAGAAATATGACACAATGTATGACAGATTAAGCAATTTAAGCAGAATTTAGGCTTCAAAAGAGTAAAAATAAAGTAAATGTGAATTAAAAAAGATCAATCAAACATTATTCATCAGTAACTCTATATGGTACCATAATAACTACAGAAACAACTGAAATCAGTTGTTACTCACCAATGTATTTTTTTTCAAATTCACCCGTCAAATGGCGCTTCACAAAAGTTGTTTTTCCACTACCTCCATCACCAACTAAGACAAGCTAGTAGAAATAACACTTTAATTAAAATATTATAGCAGCCCAAGTGCCAAATAAATGAAATACTAACCTTGAATGTACCAACTGGTGCAATGGTTGCATGAGCCATTCTCAACTAATAAGCATGAAAAGGAATAGTCCCTAAATGTGCGCCTAATCAGGGAATGACCTTGTTGACTTACTTGGCAATATGTCCTTCAAAAGTTAAGAGCAACTACACGCTCTTCAGAAGTTAAAAGTTATTAGCGCACTTTGCAACTTTATTCAGGCTAGCAAGAAGTACTAGCTCACGTGAATCAGGGTTACCACGTGAGCTTCACGAGCATGCTTAACCTGTTCGACCAGTCTCACTGAAAAATGGACACCAGAAAAAAAGTTTGATTCAGGTGATAAAAAAATGGTTAATAGCGTGGGCGTAAAAAAATTTGGACCCATTATACCAGAATTCGAGATATCTGATTCCCCCTTTCACGCAACAGACCCAAAAGCAGCATTAAAATATTGCTGTGTCCCCTTGCTGTGCCCCCTTCCTGTGGGTTCAGTCAATATTGATTCCTCATAAAAAATGTGTGAGGTGTTCACGGATAGCACAGGAGCTGACACAAGACAAACAAATGAGTCCTACCATCCTGTGCACATGAGTATCAATCAATAAATTGTGGGTAATACTGCATTGAAATACAATTGAAAAATGTGTTTTAATAAAGCTATATATATATATATATATATATATATATTCAATCTTGGAAAATGTGAAGGGTACTATGAAATGGGACACTAAGTCATCTGTTGCATACTGTTGATGAACATTTCTCTTACTTATTCTTCTTGCTCAGCTCTAGTCAACACTTATCCTCAACTCTCTCAACAGTTCTCCAAGTTATCCATTGCTTACCCTCAGAGTGTTATCTGAAGCTGCTTAATTATTGGCTTCCATGAATGGTAGAAATGAATCAGTAGAAATGGAGGTCCTTTCTCCAATAGATTGCAACATAACTAAATACCAGAGGTGTGGTGTATTATGGAAATGGAAGATACTAGAATCCCTAATGGGACACCATGTTGGAAAAGCTTTGGAAGAACTGATTAAAAAATGCTAAAAAGACTTGAAATAACATTGCCAGAGTATCACATGTCAATGAAACAGTTCAATAATAGTTTGTCCAAATACTTTAGTGTTTCAGCATTGATATGTTCATACCAAAGTGTTGATTGAGAGGTCACCTTGGAAATGGTCAGTGACTATTATACACTGACAGAGTCATTGAGACTGTCTACCACTACATGTTAACATGATTTAACAACTGCAGTATCAGCACCAAGATCTAAAAATAGCTATTGACTGCTACAATTCTAATGCATTGGTTTAAAATTGAGAGCAAGTGGCAGCTAATCTACTACCATGCCTGGAGCATGAGCGATTATCATAAAAATATAAATATGAACTAGTTCCATATTGAAATTTTGTGATCTAAATCTTACACCAGCATAGTGGCTAATCCAGGAATAGTTAATGAAAAGATTATTCACTAAATTTACTGACAAACAATATAATCATATTTTTGATGATCAATATTTGCATTTTTAACATGCAAATTCATTTGGTAAGGTTTTAGTTTCATTCATTTCCGAATGACTAGGAAAGCACATGCATATACAGTCTGAGTAGTTTTAACATATCTTAAGAAGATACCTGTACCAGCAATATATCTGTATGCACACTATTTCAAAGCAAGAAAAAAAAGGAAAAAGGAAAGCTAAAGTTTCCCTGACCCAATGGATGCTGGTGGTGAAATATTGACTGGAATAATTATTATTTAATTGGGGTAGTACCCCACCCCCCACCCCCCCCCAACCCAACCCAACCTACTTGAGACGAGGGTGCCTCAGATATTCCAACTTGAAAAAGACCAGAAATAAGGAAGTGCAAGAGTTTAGTGTGTTCAACTGGCAGAATTGACATGTTTAAAGACCTCAGACATGAGCTATTTTCAGAGATAAGGCATCATTGTTGAGCTGAATGCTAAAGGAGGTAGGAGACTAACAAAATTCTATATTTAACTGAAATAATTTAATTGAACATGTTTGGAAATATGCAATTGGTGCTCTTCAGTATTATCCAGCCAAGATTATGTGGATTATAATCATTGTCCATTAACTTCTTTGTGAAGAATACAGGATATCCTAAGAGGATTAACATGATTTTTCATCTTGGAGGAGAAGAAAGAGGGGTGAGGAAAGTAGATAAATATGCAGGGAGGATTTGTGCAAGGAGTTGTCTTCTTGTAGCTCTGGTGTATAAAACCAGCAAACACTATATTGAGGGTATACATATCAGAAGGATTGAACCTGTAACTCCAACCATTACTACCTTGCTGAATTAAGGACACAGGGGCCCATGTCTCTGCAGTCTTGAATTGCTGGACCCTCTTCCCAATTATTGTGCCAGTATAAGGGTCTGATAACCATAGGCAGTTTTTTCTGACAATCTCAGAATACTGGAACAAAATAATGCGATTAGCATTCGTTCGTATCTGGCCTGCATGAGATTGAGTCATTCATGCCAACAGTAACAACTGAGGCATGCCTGATGTGAACATGCTAATTGCATTTCTTCACCCCAGTATTCTGGAATCGTCAATGACAAACCACCTATGCCAGTTTACCTAAATCCAATGCCATCAAAGTAATTAGGACAGGGTCTGTCTATGTGAGAGTATAATTTTTGTGTGTGAATGGGTTCTGATGGCGTCA
Source organism: Lycopodina hypogea (assembly GCA_963969325.1). Taxonomy (NCBI): domain Eukaryota; kingdom Metazoa; phylum Porifera; class Demospongiae; order Poecilosclerida; family Cladorhizidae; genus Lycopodina; species Lycopodina hypogea. The sequence goes on from OZ017788.1 coordinate 1,422,488, forward strand.
GCACATATATAATGAAGAAATAGACTGGCGATGTCTTTGTAGGTACTGCACATTCACTCACTGCATGGGTTTCCACCAATCACTGGGTGTGTCCAAACACACTGCATGAGTCACCACCAATCATTGAGTGTGTCAGCACACATTTCAAGAACAACCACCCACCATTGAGTGTATCTACACATAATGCAGGTACCACCACAATCATTGGATGTATCTACATAAAATGCAGGAATCACCACCCTCCACTCTGTGTGTTGAAACACTGCAGAAACCACTACCCACGATTGGGTGTGTTGTCACACACACTGATGGAAACACCATCCATCATAGTGTGTGCCTATACATACTGCAGTTGGCACTACCAATATTTGGATGTATTTACACAAACTGTAGGAACCATCACCCATCATAATGTTTGTTTACACACATTGCAGGAACCACTACCCATCATTGAATGCATCTACACAGACTTCAGAAATCACCACCCATCATTGGGTGTGTCTACAAACAATGCAGGACCACCACTGACCATTGTGTGTTTGCATATACCACCAATGAACAAGTACTACTGATCCAATTGGTTGAAATGTAATAATCTTTTGGTGACATAAACAATTACCGCCTATAGAGTATCTATAACTGCAAAGTCACTATACGAAGCACGAGGAAAAAAGCAAGAGTTTCGGTCCAATGGACAATCTCAACAATGACATTAAGCAAATTTTCCAAATATGTACTGACACATTAGAGGTGCATGTTATAAGAATTTCAAGGGATAAATATTGTTTAAGTTTGCAAATATTCAGTATATAAAGTGTCGCATGGGTTGATGGCAGCATGAAACATGATTAAAATCCCTTAAGTACTAATTCTAAACATTGTTGTTGCAAGCATTAACAACAATGCATCAGTTAATTTTTTGTGCTCTTGAATAAGATATGAGATATGTACAAATTGAGTGCTTTAGTTTTTCATGCACACAGTCACCCAAGAATTTTTAAAGAAGCCAGGTTACACCATGGGTCAAGTTTCATAGGCATCTACATTTCCCAATGAAATGGACCAACATGAAAAATTATTAAAGCCATTAAAGTGATATTTCTAGATGTGGTTTTTTAAACCAAATAACAGAAATTAATAATTCACTATGCAACCAGTTTTAACCATTGATTATCTAAAGAATTTTAGAGTATGGTTAGCTTAAACCTGGTTCACAATTTACATAATAGCTCTCATCTGGGAACGATTTTTATGTATTGTAAACCAAGAAACATGTGGAAATGCAACACAATATATCAAACACTTGATAAAAATGGTGTTCTATTGCAGCAATAAGTAGTATTCTATTTTGACCTGAGTTAACAGAAGTTTCAGCAATCTTTATCACTTATAGTTACCAGTGATTTTAATTTGTGGAGTGCAGTAACATTGTAGCAAATTCCCTAGCTCTAATTACACATGTGCACACATGATTCATTCAATATGCCTTAATTTAGAATATTTCATCTTGTTTTTTAGAAGATGATTCATGGAAAAAAGTAAATTGAGGCTGTACCTTGCATTCATTAAAGTGAATGCAAGGTACCATAATCAGGAATAGAAATCATGTCATCAAGAGGTTAAGGGGTTAAGGAACAGTCTTGATTGGTAGAGAGATATTAGTTACTTCTATTTTTCCCATACATGCTCGACCACTATGCTAATGTTTTGAGTGATAATCTGGGATGTATGCAGGGCCATGGTGATAAACCTCTTCTGAAACCTTATGGCATTACAGACTTCATCCGACCACCACGATGATGGGTTGAATTATAATCTGGAATGAATGCAAGGTCATGATGAAACAACTTCATCTGAAACCATATTTCGAGCCAAAGATTTTACAACCTCTTACAGTTCCTTTCATTACAGACTTTGTCCAACCACCATGAAAAACATGAAAAAATGAAATGCTATATTTCAAAAGCTGGATTTGACTGGTTTTGAAGCATTCTATTCTTATATGAGTTAACAGAAATTCATCTGTCTTCATCATTCCCATAGGTAAAGGTTACTAGTGATTAAAATTTATGGAGTACAGTAATATTGTAGCAAATTCCCTAGCTCTAATTACACATGCACTCAGGATTCATTCAATCTGCCATAACTTGACTATTGCCCCCTTTTTTGGAAGATGATGGATGCAGCTTTTTTTTTTATGAAGTAATTTTTTTTTGCTTTTGTGATATTGAAAATATTTTGTTTGTTTCCTTTTGATCTACATTTTGCTGTATTTCCCTTCTCCAACACCAGGATGAATAGAAAGGGGGGGGGGGGGGGCTGTTGGGATGGGAATAGATCCTGAGCATTTTCTTAGATAAATATGGTTTTCTTGGTAACTGTTGATGCCCCTTTTTTTAATCTGTTGTTATTTTTTTTGATGCATTGTCTCCAAACCAACAGGATGCATCTGTATCACAGTCTATGCAAGTGTATAGCCTGGACTCTATTACATGCCTATCGCCAATCTCGGAATAAATTCATGTAATTTCATTGTATTTTTAAGTGTTCATTTAATTATGTTTGTTGTGTCCAATATGGAGCATGGCCACTTCACTTGCTTTGTCTCAATGGGTAAAATGGTCAAAACATCAGGATATTCTAGCTGCATGGAGAATATATTTCGGTGGTTTACCAGAACAAGCAACAGAAGTCGGCATCATGGAAGTGTTCAAGAATTAGGATTTTATCACAGGGGTACATGTGAGTACTTATAGCTATGCTATTGTCGAGTTAAAAGGGGGCCGAGTCTACAGAGAGGAACTTAAAGTGTAAGAAATCCTTCCAAATTTGAGGAACACTTTTAAATATTTAGCCGAATATAGAAAAAAAAACATCACTGAGGGGGCCTGGTGGCTATCGTGGATAAAGAAATAGAGGAAGAGGAGGTGGCAAGGTGGGTGGCAAGAGGAGAGGGGGAAGAGGAAGGAACCCAACGTGTTAGAAGTGAAGGTTTCGTTTATATTGTAATGTCAGTTGCTTTGGTAGTAATAGAAATGGAAGTATAGACTTGAACGGATTATTATAAGAATAATTATGTTTTGTTGATATATCAGTTACTCTTTTTTGGTTACATTTTGCCATTAAGACAACTCCCCATTGTACTTTGTTTCAATTGAAAAATTTTATATCTTATTTTGTACGATTTAAAATTGTGAAACCCTAAATATATATTAATTCTTGTGTTTATCATATCAAAGTTGTTGGCATCATAATATTATTGATGATATTATGATGGGAAATACCTTCTGGAAGCAAAGAACACATTTTAATGAAAAGATGCATGCGTGTAAAGTGCATCAAAGAAATATGCTTTTGTAATATTTAAACTTTATATAATCTTTCTACCCATAGCAGTGCAACAGTGAAATCTTTTATTTTCTTCATTGAAACCAAAAGTTGAGTAGATCACCTTCCATTGAGTCAAAGTTAACTTGTCATTTACTATTATCACTTGTTCAGGTGATCCATGAGTGAAGAATTAGTCCCCACTTGATCATGAACACTTTTATTATAGCAAAAATAGTTTTCAATCTTAATATAGAGTACTAGATGGATCATCTGAGTTTTTGTCTGAAGATCATCTAAATTAGGGTCAAATTGAGGTGTAATAATTGATCAATGTGGTGTCCCCTCTCCCTTGAATTGGCAAGAAAAAATTTATCTTATCTGATTTCCCTCAACTTGCAGTTGGCAAATCATAGTAGACACTCCGGTAGCATATAGGATACTAAAATCTATTACATTTCTTATAATAACCATATGAAAGGGTAATAATTAGGATTGTTTTATAAAAAATAAATAAACAATCCTTGAGATACATTGGAAAAACAACCAAAGAACAACAACAAACACAAAAGCGATCTAAAAAGTGCAGTTCATGGTGCAATGATACTAAATATAACAATAGTGAATGTTAATGTGACTATTAGAACTTTCTGGGAATACGTGCATTGGCACAAAATTCTCAATGCTTTCTTTCTATGATAATTTTACTTGAGTACCTCTTCTTCCCCTTGGTCAATGACATAAATATTTGAAATATTAATTGCCTTTTTTGTGTGCGCAATTTTAGCAACCTGAACAACTGCTTCCCCTTCCCCCCTCCCACCCTCACCTCAACTTCAACCTTTCCATCACCTTGCACTCTTACCTCACAGCAACCTCACCTAGCACCCTCACCTCAACTTCTCCCTCACTAACATTTAAACTCACCTTGCACTCTCATATAATCTTACATCCTCACCTCACCTTGCACCTTACTTCACCTTGCATACTCAGCTCACTTTGCACCCTCACCTCACCTTGCACCCTCACCTCATCTTGCACCTTCACCTCACCTTGCACCTTCACTTTACCTTGCACCCTCACTTCACCTTGTACCCACACCTTACCTTTCTGCCAATGATATAGGCAGGATTTCATCTTGTCTTCTGACATATCATGATAAAAATAATTTACAAAGCCATACAACCCCACACTCAAACTAGAGGTAACTAGCCGAAAGTGAGAAAGAAACAGATTCTACAATGGATCATATAGCTCTACTGCTAAATGTAATGGCTTCTCTTTTGGCTGCAACAGCCCAAAAAAGGAAAGAAAAAAGAAGCAAGCTGAGGAAAAAAAGGGGGCAGAAGGGGGAAAGAATGCGTTAGAAATCGAGTGCTACAAATGCCTGGGAGGCAGAGTAAAAGAACATTACCATTATTAGATAGGTTATCAGAATTAAGGGACACTTGCAGTCATACATCAGGCACCACATGTTAGTCAGGAGGTAATTAAAGATGAAGGAGTCAGTTTATTGTTTATCCCCAACAGAGGCCAAGCCAGGGCTAAGATTGCTCTCATAAACCTCAGTTATGGCTATGTTTCAATTTACACGTTATAATCAGACATGACAAGTGATGTTATGTCTAATCTTTGTGATTTCAGTACCACCTGTGACTGAAAACATAATAGTGTGTTTATGTTTATGGTCACACTTTGACAGGTGGGAAGTGATAAGCAAAAATACATGTACCCTCTACGATTTAAAAAACAACAACTGACTATGAGAATATTAATAAACATGTTCAACTTCATCATTAGGAACTACTTAATTGGTTATAATAATGTAATATGTATCAGAAGTATTAGCTTGTTCACAGTTTTCTTATCTAAAGTTGTTAAAAATGATTATCTTCATGCTAAATTTAGCGTTCCTCACAGAGGCTGCCCTCGAGCTTGTTAAGCACACCCATCATATCAGTCATAGAGGTGAAGGTACTAGGTGGTGTTGGAGGGTGTTTGACCTCATCTTGGCGGGTGTGCTCCTCCTGCTCTGTCTTCTTCATCGGCTCACTGATACAGTCTGTGATAGGAAGAATTGGTTGGAAGCCATTACCAACTATGTGTACCTTGTTAGAAACATCACCAGAAAGAATGGGTAAGATAAGCAATAGTAATTATTTTTTTATCCTTAACAAATTTTTTTTTAATAAATACATATGCATGACACACATATTGGGATTCACATGGACTTTACATGTGTACTCTTTCGTTCGCTTAAACAAAGTAGAGATTGCCTGACCTCATTTTTAAAATTCATCATGAATAAGTAGAACTCACGCTGATAAGTAGGCTCCACAATACCGGACTCCATTTCTCTATCCTTTCTCTCCAATGCATGCAAGTGGGCCAATGACGAGCTAGCTACATGAGAAAAAACAGAATATGCATGCATGTAGAGTCAGGCCTTTATCTAGAAAATGTGCCCAAGGGTAAAACTATGGATCTGCTATTTTATGAAATGATGTGGTGGGGAGGGGCGGGGTGGGGATGTAAGAGTATATGTACTTTGTAATGTTATAACTTACATTCTGTTTTTTTTCTCCATACATTTGATTTTGTTAAATAGAAACAGCTTATTCTGCGTGACTTCGAATGATTATTGTGTCTCAATATGCCAATTTCCTTAAAAGATCATACATTTTGCTGAAGACTAAATCCCTTTTACTAGAAAAATATTATCACCGAATCAGTCTTGTGAAATACTGAAAATTTAGAAATCTCTTTGCAATCTATTGGAATGTAATGTTTATACATGTATCAACAGTTTCCAATGTTGAAGTTTTAAGAATTGCTTCCGCAGATATGGTAGATTGCTGCCACCAGAGTCAATGCCCAACTAACAAGGTCCTTCTAGCTTAACGACTGGGGTAATTCAGGTCGTAACTTAAGAAAAAATTATTAGTAATTTTAGTCAGGGATCCAGACAGTGGCCTTTTCAGGATTTCTTAAACCCCCAATTGCACATTTGCATTTCACAATAAATACATACACATCTAGAATTAAAACACATTGGTCACCTATAGGTATACATAGCCAATATTATATCAAAGACCCAATAAAAACACAAATGAAGACACACAACTTATTTGTTCATACATGATTACAAAGATTATTCTATCCTAAGCAATGTAGAGGATTGACCCTCCTCATACAGGACCATGTAACCTAGTCATTTTTGTCTGAGAAAAAAGAGAGACTTTTTTTTCGCATTTTAGAAATGTAATGCCAGCACTAGTTATCGTCAACCTAAGGAAATAGTCACATATAATCGTATTTTTGATATGTTATGGATAAAATACTGATCAGAAAATTTTTACCCATTTTGGTATTGACAGAGCTTTTGTTATGGGGTGAATATACCATCTAATAAGTTCCTCAAATTACTGAGTAAAATCATAATGAACAAGTGAGAACCTACCCTATATGCAGATTTTTTATCAGTCCTCAGCCTCCTGTAGTGACAGACATGTTTGGCTTTTGTAATGTATCATGTAGGGATTATTGTGAGGCTTTGCTCCACTTCATTAAAATGAGCATAGGAAGGGTTTTAACCTGATCAATTTGCCCCAATACAAAATTTTTTTTGAACAATATAGATTGAACATGTGTCAAGGTAAGAATCACATTACAGTTTTATCTGACAAAATACTTTTTTTACCTATACTCTATGTGTAGGTCATATAAGTTCATTTTTAATGATTGATAACTAATTTCCTGCAATTATATCATCAAAGTTATTTAACAATGATATAGAAGGGGGGGGGGGGATTGCCATTACAGACCAACCGCCAACTTTCTCCATGATATGGAGAATGGACCTGATTTTCTACTTTATGAAAAAAGGGAAATAAATGTTATGGACTCCAATTGATGCTGTTTCGATATATAGCTATTTTAAATGCCATTTTAAATTGTTCAAAGTATTAATTGATAGTGATTGAATGAGATGGAATTTATTTTGATGCTATTAGACAGCATGAAATGCTCTATTTCTTCCACTTTTTTGGCTGATGCCATTGCAATTATATTGCATTACTTTCAATTTATTTAGTGATTTCTTGTGATGATGATGATTTTTGGTGATGGTTTTATCTCAACATAACTGGGTTTTCTTTGCTTGTCTAGGATTCTGTTCTACACTGGCAATAACTAGCAATAACTGGAGCAGCGTTACCAGCAGAGGCTGCTCCAGATCCAAAAACACTAAATTTGACAAATGAAGGTTTGAGATGGCCAGTCGTCATTTAAGATTTTTCAACTCATTATGGTATGGTTAATGACACTTTTCATGCTCAGCCACTATAACATGTTCAACATAGCACTGTAGGTAATACCTATCATATCCTGTTCAACCGTAAGATCCTGTCATTGTGCAGTTTGAATGAGAAGGGCAAGGGAGCATTCACATATTCTCTTCCAGAAAGTTCTTGATAGGAAAGTATGAGAAGATTAGTTCAATGCAGGACAGACCAAACACCACATTATAGTTGTCAGTACTTGGTCAATCCTACCAATTAGTGCAGCTGACTATGACAGCTGATTAACTACCTGTTACCTAAGCTAGGTTAGAATTCCCCTCAAATAGTATATTCAGTTGAATAGAATGAATATGCAATTTAACAATTTTTACGACCCATGATTAAGATTATAGATTAATTTTTTAAATTTATATATTATGGACACATAAAAGATATGACCATATCATACAAACTTTGTGAAAATTTATGTAAATCTTTGTATATGAGGTAGAAAATGAAGATGAAGAACTATAAAACACTGATAGTGACTTGATAAGAAGATACCTAGAGAAGATGTTTTTCGATGCTGGATGTGGGCTTAAAAGCAACGGAAGGTAAGGGGAAGTCCTGTGGAAATGCCCCCTATGGGGGAACACTGGAGTAAAGTGGGGCGCACTTTAGCAAGCTCCATGGATGCCTATAATAAATTCACCATTTTAAATCAGATGCATTTTTTAAAGTAAAAACTAGGCATATATTTTTAGCACCAATTTAGGTGCACTGTGATTTTTTTGGCTTTCAATTTTTTTTGTTGTTATCATTTGGACCAAATTTTTACATGCTCATCTTCTGCAACCATCGGAATGCTTGTAGCACCAGGATTAGCATATTTATAGTGCCTTACTTGGCTATCTATTTTTAACTAAAAAATAAAGCAACATAATATGCATAACTACAGCAGTGCATACCATTTTCATGCCTGCCTGCATGAGCCAAAATGAACTGAGCAGACTGCTCCCACTGCCTCTCCCATAATTCCAGCAGACTAGGAGATGGAGGTCGGGTCTGCCTTCTGAAGAGACCATAAGGAAAATAATGGATCAAACAGACACTAAACAATATAAATATTAATTTAAAAAGTCACTCTTAATTGTATTTAGTGACAGTTTCAAAGAAAAAAATTCAAAATACACGACTTGCATATATAAAAAAAATCAAGTCTCCAAGCCAGAGCAAAAATGTCAAATATTATACTCATGAACCATAATCTATGACAGCCATTACTTAACCAACAAGCAACACAGCACATACACTCTTATAACTACAGAAAAAAAAATTGGCATTTAAATAGAATTGCCATATTTTGCCTAACTAGTTCTAATTTTAGTGGTAAATCCAACACGAAAAAATAGAGGATATAACAGATTAAAAATGATGAAATTAAATCCGACTTAGGTGTGTAGGAAGTGGTTGTAAATACTGAAATTTTAATAATACTGACACAGGTGTGATACTTACATTGCTGCCTGTTTGTAGGATGTAGAAACTGCAGTGATATATTCTTCAACTTTAGAAGTAGAGCTCTTACTTCTTGAAGAAATATTTCTTCTCTTCTGCTTCACTCTCGAAGCAATGCTGGTCAGAGCTTCAGACACGGTGGGCTGCTGCAGCTCTCTTCTGGGTACTTCACTGAAGGAGAGGCAATCCTGTGCATTGAATAGACAAAGGAATGATTGATTCATCTTCGAACTACAGCGTGGTGAAAATATATCCTATACTAAATAAACTTAGATCAAATCCTTCCTACCACTGAACACATTTTGAACTTAATCTTTCAAAGTAAGTTAAATTATTTCAAGGGAGGCTTATAAAGATGTTATTTTATAGGTCTCCCATTTTTTTTTCTTGTTGAAATAGATGTGGCTAGTGAATAACTGCATTCCATTACTACTATGGCAATCGTATTCTTATATATTTGGTCATGCTGAAACAAAATTGAGTAGTTCATACTTTTTTTTAAAATTTATGTTACCAATACTAACCATTTCAGAGTTCCCCAACAATTTGGAAGAAGTATTCCACCCTCCACTTAGTCTAGACCTATCTACCATTACCACCCATGGATTTCTCTTATGTCCTCTTTGTCCACTCTTGATTTCTGGGATATCTGCAACATTTCTCTCTGCCATTTTGTAAACCTAAATTTTTGAATTGACACTTGCAATGTTTTCATTTCAACTGTACCTAAGGCAACAAACTCAGTGACCATTACGGAAAAGGAAATTTTTTCCAGAAATTTGGTAAAGGGTTAAAGGAAAACTTTAAAAAAGTTATAATTTGTCGTATTGGTTTAGGGTTTATTTTCTTTACAACCCATTCAATGGAATTTCTTAAAATTCAATGGAATCTCTTTTTTTTTCCCTGTATTGTGAACTAAAAATCTTGTCAAACACAACACAAAAGTTTTAGTCCCTTGATTCTACTGAAGTTCTATCCTAGCATTGAATAGCATTTTTATTTACCCAAGGTTAGAATATTGTACCTTATTTTTCAAAAGAATATGGATGCCAGACAAGTTAATTGAGTCATGAAATCTTTTCTATGTAGTATGTATGTAACTAGTAAGAGTTATAACTAAATAACTGCAAGGCAGACAGTCTGGTGGAGGGTTATAGAAGTGGGGGAGTGCCATTATCGTAAGCATTCTATTCTTGCATATTTCTTTCTTTTTTTTTCTCAATGAATTATTCCAAAAAATTTTAATAATGAATCAACAATAGAAAATTAAAAGATAGATGAAAATAAATAGAGCAGTAAAAAATTCTGCTATTTAAGGGTCATCTCCCACATTCTTAATAAGTTATTACGATTGTTGGAATAATCCAGTTACCTAGTTAACCTACAAACCACACTAAGTGAATGACTCTGGTTCCCTCTAAAATACCTTAAATGAGGTCAGCAAACTGAGAAGCAATGAACACTGCACAATATAAAATTGGTAATGTACATATCTGCTGGTGGGGTTCCATACTTGGAATGCTTCAGGGTTTTTTTTATTTTATTTTAATTTTTAAAATTTCAATTCACACTCATTTGGCTGAATGATCTATAGCTAACCAAAAAGGCAAAGAATATGCCAGAAAATAATCTTAGGCAATAATGGCACTCCCTTAGTTGAACAACTTTTTACCAGGCTATCTCTCTTGTGGATATAAAGAAGTGTTTTTTAACATATATATATTCATATTGTGACAAGCCAATTTTTCTATTATTCCTGTTTCAATGCACCACAGGATTTACTTTGAGAATCAAAGGATATCATTCATAATCATACAAGTTCAATGATTTAATGACTAAAATTTGAATGATTGAGCTACCTGGGCATTATGGCAAATAAATTCTAGCAATCATTTACATTTAAAATGTCTTAATTTTCCTTTCATGTGTTAGTGCCCTAATGAACCATGAAAAGACTCCAGGCATGGCTTATTTGGATAACTATACAACTATTTACAGCTTCATCTGCAAGGTTGTTAATGCTGTGGTGTTTTCTGTTCATTTGATGTGGCCAGCATCTTACAGCAGTAGATTTGTGTGTGTACATGTGATGTGTTATGCATAATTGATGGCAATTTGCAGCTTAGCTTGCAAGTTGAATTTTTTATCTAAAAAAATTTTCTGCTGAAATTTTTTCACAACTGGAATGGCTATACACATCAAGAATAGTTAGTATTTTACTATAATTCACTATTTATTTGCATATCTGTCTGTCTGTCTGTCTGTCTGTCTGTCTGTCTGTCTGTCTGTCTGTCTGTCTGTCTGTCTGTCTGTCTGTCTGTCTGTCTGTCTGTCTGTCTGTCTGTCTGTCTGTCTGTCTGTCTGTCTGTCTGTCTGTCTGTCTGTCTGTCTGTCTGTCTGTCTGTCTGTCTGTCTGTCTGTCTGTCTGTCTGTCTGTCTGTCTGTCTGTCTGTCTGTCTGTCTGTCTGTCTGTCTGTCTGTCTGTCTGTCTGTCTGTCTGTCAAAAATATTTTTTCTGTTTGTTCAACTTGATGCTACTACAGCTGAATATCCTTTTCATCTTTAAAAAATTGCTTAATTTCTTTAGACATTCTGTTTAGACATTGCAGGGGCCAGGGATCTGTTGAGGCCTGAAAATTTTAGGGTTGCACTAGTGGTGTTGCCAAAAGATTTAAGAAAGATAATAAATAAGCAATCTCGGTAGACTGCTTTGAAGATTGCATGAATCTATGCATAAAAGATATTGCAACAGATAGTAAGTATATATAAGTAGTTTCAAACATTGCTATGGAGGTTATATAGTAGATAACATATTTACCCAAGCAGAGTAGTTTTGCAAAAGTACAAAAACAACATGAAGGCTCACTTAATGCAGGGATAGAAACACTTTGATTAAGGAGGTGGACAGTCATTGAAAGAACTATTGAAGGAATTCTTGATAAATATTTGTCACTTCAAGAAATGATGGAATCTTCTTTGCATTGAATTAATGATTGTTCTGGAGAAGCTAGTGGTATTCTAGCAGTCTTGGAGAAATTTCACACTTATTCTGATTCGAAGTTTTCTCTCTTGGTTTTTGGTACTACTGAAAGTTATTATATATTTACTCTCCAGGGAGTGAATATAATGCTAAAGACTGCATTGCTGCAGTGGATGTTCCCATTCTAGCTCTAACTAGGCACAGAAGTAATGAAATGTTCAGAATATTTTCTAAATGGTCAAGGATGAAGCTGAAGACAAACACTATCCACCAGTATTGAATAAGTAATGAAATCTTCCAAAGAGGTTAAATGATGGTGGAGATAGGCATTCTTTAAATTTTTTACATGACCTTTAGAGAAGAGAATATTTTAAGCATATTGACAGCATAATAGGAGATCTTAAGAAATAGTTTAAACACAATAATTTATTATTTTTTTTACAGAAATTGGAGACCACACTTCATAATAGTGGAAATGCAGACCAATTCCTCTCCCTAAAGAAATTATTGACATGTATAAAAAAAATGTAAACATGCCAAAGTTAAAACTCCACCTTCAACTTCTTCAAGATGCTATAAAGTGAATGCCTCCGGATGGAATTCCTATCAGATAAGTCACAAAAATGAAAACATTTTCAATATCCTAAGCAACCAGCCTACCCTATAAATTTTTATTACTGAAGTTTATGAGCTGGTCAAATTATGTCAGACAATACCTGTTACTACTAATCTGCAAATTCAATCTCTTCTGCTTGAAATGATTAAAAACATTAATGGAGTTGTAACTGTCTCACATTTCATAAAGTTTTTGCTAGTTAATTTGAACAAGAAGGTGAGAATGTTCAAGAGTAGATGGAATGCCTCAGGTGAGATGGATCACAATGTGTCTGGTCTAAATTCTTAGAGATTAAGAGCATGTAAGTGGCAAAAATCTCAGTTTGTACCCACAAGTTTACTGGTTTATCATAATTCAAATAATACTACTGAGCAAACACATTCTTCAGCTTGGTCAGAAAAATTTGAGGAAGGAAAAAAGAGGAAGTTATGTCCCTCTACATTGTATGACTTGCTCTATGACAAAATAAACTATATAAGTTGTTTATCTTCCATACAGGTTGTTGATGTCATTCACAAAATGTTCACTTCTGGTGCAAGTAGTTTACCTCCTGTTACACAGGTTGTTAACTCATTGTATAAGTTTTATACTTTTGGTACAAGTTGTTTACCTCCTGTAGAAGTTATTTATCTCCTATGAAACTTGATTACTTTCTGTACAAGTTATCTACTTCCTGTGGAAGTAGTTTACTTCTTATACTAGTTTTTCACCCTCTTTTGTACAAGTCGTTTACCTCATGTATATCTTGTTTACTTTTTTCACAAGTAGTTTACCTCCTCTATAAGTCGTTAACCCCTGTACAAGTTGTTTACATCCCATACAAGTTGTTTACCTCCCATACTAGTTATTTACCTTCCGCACAAGATGTTTACCTCTTGTAAAAGTTGTTTACCTCCTTTATGTGTTGTTAGTGTTGGAATTACTTGCTTAATTTCATGACCAGGGAGAATAGCTGTGTGACTATTTACCTTCCAGTCCTCAGTCGCACTGTGTGTGGTACACACAACTTCCTGCAACCAAAAAGTATCATGTTTTATTTCCGTTATCATTAGAAACTTTGATGTGCAATACAGAAATAGGTGTGGGTTGTGATCAGCACTTACACATCCACTCTCTGACTACTTCAGTCATCACTAAAGAGCAAATTTCTCCATAATATATCCATATAAATTGATACACTCCCCTCCTTCCATATCCCCACCATGTAGACACACTCTCAAAACACTTGCTATCTTCTGGTTAATACAGAAGAGTGTTTTTTTTTGTTTTTTTTTATTCCAGGAGGGGAAAGAAAGAGTGGGGGGGGGGGGGGGGGGGGGGGGTGGAGACTAAGAAAACATTTACTAATTTGGGAATAGATGAGCCTATTGATTACTAATTTTATGCAGTATAATTAATGACTTTGATATGAATTCCTCAAGGGTTATTAAACTTCAGTGCACATGTGTGCAGTCTCCATACATATATATGTACACTTTTTAACGATTGCAGGATCAGGAATCACATCGGTCAGACTTTGCTTCTCTGTGCTCCAGTGTATGGAATCTCCAGTTAATAATGTGTAGAAGACAGATATGTCCACACACATACTAAACACGCATAGCACCAATGCACGCATACACTCTCACACATAACACACACAGACAACACCAATGCACGCATATACTCTCACATACAACACACACAGACACAACACACATACAAATGTAGACACACACATTAACACATGTATGAACACACATTAAGATTTCTTTTGAAATGTGGCCATCTATTTGGACTTTCTCCTCTTGTCAAGATACCATAGTATATGGTGGTTTCATTGCTGGTGTTGTCAGCCATGATTACAAATGTTTGTGGTGGCTTTGTTGTTGGTGTTGATGCCAATACTGCTACCGTTTGTGGCAGCTCTGTTGCTAGTATTGTTGCCATGACTAACACTGTTCGTGGTGGCTGTTGTCTGGTTATGGTTAGTGGTTAATGGCTGTGGCTTATTCTGCACCCCTCATCTCACTACTGATAATAGTACTGCTTCCACCAGAGTAAACTTGTACTCCCATTGCCCATCTCAAAGGCCAGCAAATCATCCCTCAAGAGTTTAATCAAAAGATATAATCTGTTTTACTTGAGCATTGCACTCTTCATGCTTAACAATTAATAAATCACCCAGCCCAGCTCCAGTATGGGACTGGAACCAATTAAAGTTCACCTCATTACACCGAAATATGCTCAGAGAAGTGCCTCACATGCAAGGCTCTATTAAGATGCATGGTAGAAACTGAGCTGGTTGCACTCCATAGGATGTCAGAGCTTTAGTAGAAAAAATGTCATCAATGGCCTCCATATGGTTCTTTTTGATGTGTTCATTGCTATATATAGATAATTAGCTATGGCTAGGGATAGATATTTCACTTTAATCATGATCCTTATAAAAAAAAATAAAAAAAACCTTCTTGATTCTTTAAAAAATTGCTTTAACTCTTCCCAAGGACAATTTTATGACTTTGTGACTCATACAGTGATTTAATATTCAGTAAAAAATGCTATTTCTCATTGTATGTTTCAGTTTATACAGTATATTATGTAACACATTTTGCATATCCTTGGAAGAAATGACAGTGTAAACAGTATATAAACCTTATTATATTTGATTCCAAGTGATACTTTGTCACTTGTATATAGTAATTCTTCATAGTTAGGTACAATGTGTTAAGGTAATGAATGGGTACACCAATCATTGTATTGCTATGCCATATTAAACTGATAGGTGTATACAGCTGAGTATGCGATAATCATTTTGGTGTATACTCTTTAAAAAGTCAACAATTTAAAGAGTATAATAAACCTTGTGATCAAAACGGTAACCTTCTTTCCTTCCTTTATCATTGGTCAATCAAACAATAGTCTTTAATAAAAGTAAATTAATTAAGAAAAAATGACACTTATTGCAGATTCAGTGTTTATAATGGATTGATATATATTTTCTATTCTCCCCACCTGCAATCAAATAGTAAATAGTTCCAAATAAAACCCTATTTATTTTGTCATCGTTCTTGCACTTCCTTGAGCTACTCTGCATCCAGTATTCCTTCTGGTTCACAAAACGGAACTTCATTGAATGTAACCATGTCATAAATATTGCTTTTGAAAATTAGAATATGATTTGAACCTCTGGTTTGACTTGTTGCTGTAATTATGTCTTATCTCTATATGCTTGGTCTAGATCCATCTGGTGTTAATTGACCATGTCACAGCTATGATTGCCTAATCTTTCCAGAGACTGATTTCATGTGATTATGCTTGCAACAATATGCGTTTACACTACCCCAGGTGGTTGATTTGAGAATTTTCATTTATTGGTAGTCTGCTTAGATAAGAGCTCAATTATACAATTGTGTTGGATGTTTGATTGGTTGCATCATGTTCGAACACAGGAACTTTCTTGTGAAATTACAGTGCGATTAGAATGTCTCGTGCTAGTTGTGAGGGATATGTTTCGATTAGTTTCTATATGATTCTAATATTTCTGTGTTATCAAAGTAAGACACTATCTGATGTCATAATATAAATAAATTAATATTGTATATGTATTGCAATATAGTTTTGGTCTTTAAAAACTTGGTTTTGCTATTGTGTTTTAGCTTATAAAAAATGATTGCAAGGGTTGACCTACACACAGGTAAACCCTCTTACTAATATCTGGTCTTGTGTATAATTATAAAGAATGAAATTAACTTGAATAAATAAATATTTTGTGCTATTATCTAATTTTTGGGTTGTATAACTCTTACATAACTGTTCCCCCCCCCCCCCCCCCCCCCCCCCCTGCATAATCTTGGATTGAGAATTAGGAGGGACTGCAGAACAATTTATTTTTATTAACCAATAAATGAAAGAATGAGAAATATTCCTTGCCCAGGACTCCAAAAGCAATATTTGGTAACCGATTTTCCTCTTTTCATGTTGTATAAGTTTTTTAATTATTAATTTAGCATCAACACATGCACTAGGATAACCAAATAAAAAGTTCTTTTAAATATCAGACATTTACTTTAATTAATTGAGCATTGCGCTTGTCATGCAGAACAAGTACTAAACCACCAAGTCCAGCTCCAGTGTGAGACTTAAACCAATTAAAGTTCACCTCATTACACCTAAGTATGATCAGAGAAGTGTCTCACATGCTAGGCTCTATTAAGATGCATAGAAAAATGTCATTGACTGCCTCCATATGGTTATTTTTTAAATGTTCTTTGCTATATATAGATAATTAGCTATGGCTAGGGATAGATATTCCACTTTAATCATGATCCTAATAATAAAATAAAAGCACCTTTTGATTCTTTCCCAAAAATTGCTTTAACTTTTCCCAAGGACAACTTTACAACTTTCTGACTCATGCAGTGATTTAGTAATCACTTCAAAATGCCATATTTCAGTCTATGTTTCAGTTTATGCAGTATATTATGTAACGCATTTTTGCATATCTTAGGAAGAGATGACAGTGTAAATAGTATATAATTCTTATTACAATTTATTCAAAGTAATGATTAGCCACTGCTACACTGTACTTCTGCATAGTTAAATATAATGTGTTTAAAGAAGTGAATTGGTGCACCAATCATTGTATTGCTGAACTATATTAAAATAATAGGTGTATACAGCTGAGTACACACTAATCATTTCATTCTGTACTCTTTCAAAGGTCAATAATTTTAAGACTATAAGCCTTGTAATCAAATAGTAGCCTTCAAAAGTAAATTAATTAAGAAAAATGACATGTATTTTGTATTTAGTGATAATAATGGATTTATTTCTGATGATTAATAAAGGAAAAGAGGCTTCAAAAGCTGATTTGAACTGTCAAGGATATACCGACTTGTGACTTACACTGTGTTTTTTTCTTATATTCTATTCTCTCCACCTGCAATCAAATAGTAATTAGTTTCAAATAAACCTTTATTTATTTTGTGGGGTTCTCGCCCTTCCTTGTGCTACTTTATATCCAGCATTCCTTCTGGTTCACAAAACAGAACTCTATTGAATGTAACCATACCATTAATATTGCTTTTAAAAACTAGAATATGATTTGAACTTCCAGTTTGACCATTTGCTGTCATTATATCTTGTCTGTATATGCTTAGTCAGGACCCACCTCGTTTAAGTTGGTGTTAATTAACCATGTCTCAGTTCTGAATGCCTAATCTTTCCAGAGATTGATTTCATGGGATTCATGTTTGCAACCATATGCATTAACACTAGCCCAGGTGGTTGATTGGTTTAGCATGCGACCATAAAGTGTTTTACTCTCCTGTAGGTGTGGCTATGTGTGCTTTGGGGTTCATTTGAGTCTTGTTCCACGTGATAGCTCTAATTGACAAATCGGTTAATGTTATTATGTGATAGGTGTGACTAGATACACTCAGGGTCACAGGTCATTAGTACTTTTATGGTTTCATGGAGACCACATGCCAAGTTTTAGTGTAATTTGTTCCAATCAGTGAAAATAACATGTGTGGGTGTTGCCATAACAAAACCACACATATTGTCACACCCAGATGTAGTTAATAATCATTAACTTTAGTTACTTGAGCATTGCACTCTTCATGCAGAACAAGTACTAAACCACCATGTCCAGCTCCTGTGTGAGACTGGAACCAATTAAAGTTCACCTCATTACACCTAAGTATGCTCAGAGAAGTGCCTTACATGCAGGGCTCTATTATGATGCATAATCGAAATTGAGTTGGCTGCACTCCATAGGATCTCAGAGCTTCATTAGAAAAAATGTCATCGGCGGCCTCCATATGGTTCTATTTAAGTGTTCTATGCTATATATAGATAATTAGCTATGGTTAGGGCTAGATATTCCACTTTAATCACGATCATAGTAAAAAGAACTTCTTGATTCTTTAAAATAGAATTACTTTAGCTGTTTACAATTTCTGACTCATATATGTGATTTAGTAATAGGTTCCAAATTGTATTTTTTATTGTATGTTTCTGTTCATATTGCACTTATGTAATACATTTTTGCATATCATTGGGAGAGATAACAGTGTAAACTATATATAGTACTTTTGCATAGTCAAATACAATGTTTTAATGAAATGAATTGGCACACCAATCATTGTATTGTTTTTCCCTTATTAAAATAATTGGGGTATACAACTGATCATACACTGATCATTTTGGTGTATAGCCTTTAAAAAGTCAATCGTTTAAAGACTATAAACCTTGTAATCAAAATGGTATCCCTCTTTCCTTCTTCTATCATAGGTCAATCAAATAATGGTCTCTAATAAAAGTAAATTAAATAAGAAGAAAATACATTTATTATAGATTCAGTGATTATAATGGATTGATCTCTGAGGATTAATAATGGAAAAGAGGCTTCAAATATTGGTTTAAATTGTCAAAATATACTGACTTGTGATTTACACTGGGTTTTAAAAATTATTTACTATTCTCTCCACCTGCAATCCAATAGTAACGTGTCAAATATGACCTTATTGATTTTGCCCTCGTTCTTGCCCATCCTGGTGCTACTCCTTATCCATTATTCCTTCTGGTTCACAATATGCAACTCTATTAAATGTAACCATATCATTAATATTGTTTTTAAAACTTAGAATGTGATTAAAAACCTATGGTTTGACTTGTTGCCATAATTATGTCTTATCTGTATATGCTTAATCTAGGTCCATCTTGTTTAAGTTGGTGTGTCTCAGTTCTGAATGCTTAATCTTTCCAGAGATTGATTTCATGGGATTCATGTTTACAACCACATACATTAACACTATCCCAGGTGGTTCACTAGAACAGCTGGATTCGATAGTATTCTGCCTAGTTAAGAGTTGCTCTGGATGTTTGATAGGTTAAGTCATGTTTGAAAATAAGAGCCTTCTTATGATGCTTCAGTGTTCTTAGGATATCTTATATACAAACAGTTTAGCTACATATGGATTTGCCACCATATGCTTCAGATATTCATGAGGTATCAATGTTTAACACTATATAATGTAACTATATCAGTACCAAACACTTAGTAGGTAAAATTTGAGCATGAATTTGACCTCTGTTTGTGTATAATTATGCCTCTCGCTAACCCTAGGGTTGGGCAGTTTTCCTGTCTGCCTTCAGCATCCTGCAATAATAAGGTTGCCGAATGTATTAGCTTGATTGAAGCTTTGGGGGGGGGGAGGTAGGTGAGGGGAAAGGATAGGGCTAATGGAAAAATAAAGGGAAAAAATCCCTGTCAGGAAAACAGTTATTAATCCAAAAATGTACATCTACTTAATTTTTAAACAAATTCATTTATTTACAAATTCTTTAATGTTTTGTAGCACCCCCCCCCCCCCACTTCTTCTCTCAACTGCCTGTAGTTGAACCCCTCCGCCCCCTCCCCTTTTTCTCTTAGACACCTGGATATGCAGCTTTCTTATCCATGTTAGTCTAACAGTTAGTTAGTAATAAAAGAAAGATGTACATCTACTTCATTTTTAAACAAATTATTTACTTATTTTAATGCTTACTACTCCCCTCCCCTCTCTCATCTGCCTGTAGTTTCTATTACAGCTATACCGTAATAGGAACACTACAGAGGTATGGATGCAACTCTTGTAATTTGCATCAGTGTGTTCCAAATCACTTGGTTTAAGTTCTAGGTATGATCAGATTACAGCATGGTTTGTAAATGCAACTTCCTTTAGGAATATCCCTTTGAATGGGATCAAATAACAATTTTGGTGTAATTCTTGAATAGCGGAGTTTATTCAATGGTCTTAAACCCTAGTAAAATTGTCCCCATAATCAACTCATGAAATTTCAGGACTATTGATGAAGGAGGCTGATAGATAACAGACACACTAGTTGAGTCATAGTAAGATGTTACCTAATATATATTCAGTTGAACAATGTTATGTCTCTGGTGACAGTCGATCACACCCTTTATGATCAGTCTGGTATGCTTTGACCCCTCCCACTTGTGAGTGTATGGACAGTACTCTCTATCAAGACCACTGCAAGATTGAATATTCACTGAGATGTCAACAAAGCTCTTGAAGTAGATCAATTAATTTAATATCCATCAAGACTGCATGATAATATAAAATAAAATAAATTAAGGAAATAATAAAATTAAATGCAAAACATAATGTTTAAAATCAAAAAAAAAATTTTTTTAAAAATTATTAATAACAAAAATATATGTATTTAGCTTGATAATTGTAATAATTAATGTTAATAAAATATTAAAAATAAAGAATTCACCCTAATAAATAAAAGGGGAAGGGTGGACCTATATTGTACTTGGCAAACCTTAGCCTTATCCCAGAAAAGTATTACAATTTTCCACTTAGGAAGGAATTTTACAAACATTAAAAAAAGTTTTGTTTGTTTGCAAGTCTTTTTTTTCTTTCTTCCCCTTTATCATATATTGTACTCTCTATTGGGTCAAGCATTTTTGGTGTATTTTTTTGGTTGCTGTGTGTGTTTTTATATACTATTTCTTGTTGCTATTTTTAATCTGCAATGCCATTTTTTCTTGTCAGCCAGAGAGTGTCTTTAGTTATTTTGTCCCCAAAATCAACTTCATCCATGAGATTAACCCTATATAGTCAGTGCTAAAAACACAAGCTAGCTTATTATTTGCTATGGTGTGTGCTTCATCACTGTGGCATTGAAACATTTGCAGATTCCTGACACTATGATTTTATAAATTGCAGTTTAACTTTAGATTGCTTGGAGGAAGTTAAATGTCAGGACAAAAATGGGACAGTTCAGAGCTATATCAAGGGGTCAGGGTTCCTTAGACTAATGTTGGATATTTGCTCTAACTTTGCTAAAGATTTATACGCATGTATAATAGGATATGGGGGTGGGGGAATCTGGCTTAAAGAGTAGTCACAGACATTGCCCTCTACCTAAGCTGAAGATATTTTTGTTGCAGTCAGAACCATTTTGTGGACATGAACTACATGAAATGTATTTAAAGAAGCAAAAAGCAGTGATCTGGCAGTGCATACTTACCAACACCTGATACAGTGATTGCCCTTGTGCATTTAGTTAAATGACTTACGAGAAAACCAGGCTTCTAAGTTATTTGGGTCTAAAAATATCATATGCTATTATCTTTCAGTAGAAAGTGCTGTAAATTGTATTGTATGCCAGGATTCAGGAGATTGACAGCCGAGTTATCAAGCAAATAATTGTTTAAAAATTGAATGATTCTTTGCACATACCAAAACTTGTGACATGCAAAAATTTCTTTAAAGATATAATTAACTAGAAATTTCATTATATAATTGGATGAATTTTATTAAATAAAGATTAAGTGTAAGAAAGATGCATAAAATGGTGTTTCATACTTGTTACACACCATAATTTAAACTTGGCATAATGTTGGCATATGTTCATCCTGCTTGATATAAAATTTGTATGTTTTAGGTAAAAACTTGGCATAATTTTCTTGTGAGAACATGGCATACATGATCTGCCATGACAGATTTGAATCCCACCATTTGTTCCCCTTGTCCACATACTTCAAAATTATATTTACCTATGTTAGGTATATATTTGAAATATGTAGACCTTTCTTGAAATATGTGGACCTCCATCGTTCACTACCATTTGGACAATATAAAATGTACTAATTGCAAATAGTGTCACAGATAACCTTAATAAATTGTCCTAATGTATATAATAGAGTACAAAGAGTTTATCTGTTTGTCTGTCTCTGTATGCTTCATTCACTAAACAGTTCAAGTTAGACCCTCAAACACATATATTTAGAATCTTTATGTTCAATTTCTTTTCACTAATGTACTATAACAGTATTATTGTAATCTTATTTCTAAAGAATCACTAATATTTTACTACTTAAATTACTTACCACTTTTTTTTTCATAAATGAAAACAATCCATTTCTCTGAAAATGTAAACATATGTGACCACCTGATGTATGTAGCCACAACTTATATACAAATTTAATTAATTTCCCTATAACGCTGGGAAAAAAAAGATTTTTTTTTTTTTAAATTCTTTTTTTCTCTCAATATTTCTAAATTACTCAAACTGTACTAATGAAGTTAATATTATTTGAATATTGAGCTATGATCAATTATTGTACTGTGTGTAAACAAAAATTTATTTTCTACTTATCCCTAGTGTA
Organism: Lycopodina hypogea; assembly: GCA_963969325.1. Taxonomy (NCBI): domain Eukaryota; kingdom Metazoa; phylum Porifera; class Demospongiae; order Poecilosclerida; family Cladorhizidae; genus Lycopodina; species Lycopodina hypogea. The sequence goes on from OZ017788.1 coordinate 1,445,377, forward strand.
TTATTTGATAATATTTTTTAAAATTTAATTGGACTCCTTTAATTATGCTAGCATAATCTATCATGACTTAGTGACAGATTAGTACAATAGACAGAAATATTTCTCATCATGAAATCTCACAATGATTTAGTTTGATAGTCAAGTTAATTTAGGCTGGCCACTGGCTAGAGTTGTGTTGTTGAAACCCAAGTCTCAGAGTAGCTAAACTACTAAGTGTGAGGGGAGGTGTTTATATCATTACACTAGCTATATCCTTAAACCATTTAAAAATTGTTTCATGACTGTCATTATTGTTTAATACTGTTGCTCTATTTACAACTTGTTGTAGATTGAATGCGATGAACCTTGAACTCCCAAGCATGGTTGTCTCTGTGCAGATAACTCTCTACATAACAAAAAACTCAAAGCACAAGGATAATCGAGTAAGTTTGTCTTTGCTTTGCATATGCTTCATTTAATTGATATGTAGTTATAAGCTTATTGGTATACTCACTTAAGCACTATATGCAGAAAGAGGATCCTAGTGAGATGGGAGAATCCTAGTTATTGAATTGAATTGCTTGATAACTCTTTCCAGCTACTGCTAAAATTTTTTCATATCCGTGGCTACAAGAATCAGACTACAGTGTGAACAGGAGCCATGCATTTCCAAAGTTTTTTGTATGAAGAAATGACTTCAGCATCAAAGGAAGTTCCATTCATTGTCCACACTGAATAGAGCAAGATGATATGCTCATGACCTGATGAGATTAACCCTGATAGGATTACACCTTATGGGATCAACCCTAATTGGATTTAACCTGGTGGAATTAAACCTGGTGGATTAACACTGATGGGAATTAACCTTATTGGAATGCAAGTGATAGGATTAAACATGTACTATACCATGATGAAACATATTCATGCACTTAAGCAATAATATTCAGGGGCTGCTCTATTATATACTTAAGTATGACCCTGTAGGATGAATAAGAACGTGTAAAGATTGTTAACAAATTTAGCCCCATGAATTTCTTTAAAATGTATGTCCAACTTGTGGTGGCAGTTATAGGTAAGGCTTACTACTAAGCATACTAGCTAGTATCTACCAAATCTCCACTTACCAAATTATATTTACAATTTCGAATCCCAAATAAGCTTGGCCTACAGCCTGGAAAGACAGGTGAGCTACATGGATATTGAAAGAACATCATAAGAGTAATGTACACAGTCTGGGGCAGATTAAGAGGGGTGAAGACACTAGCAGAATATAGGGGGTGGTGTATTATTTCAATGTATTTCATATAAACTAACTAGATGCTGTAAATAGACAATATAATAGGTTAAATCATGGAGCTATCATGTACAAGATGGAGTAGAACCTCAGCTAAGTAGGATAGGATTTATCTGAAATAAGTTTTTATACAGTATATTAATTAAGGTAAAATACATTACAACAGAGACATATTAATATAGCATGTGTTGAAAACACGAACAGAACAAGACAATATTGTTGATGATGACTTTAGTTGTACCATTACAACACTCACAATGACCAGGTTTGGTCATTTTATTAAAGCGTTCTTGGGTCATTGTGATAAAAAAAATCAAAAAAATCAATGAATTAGAATCTCAAAAATTGAGGAAAATCTAATCATCACAAAAGCAAATGTGTATTTCTAATCTGGGAGTGGGAAAGCAGGAGTTCAAACTACAACCACTACTAAGCAGACAGTTAATTTTACAAAATACTCCTTTATCAGTGGTATATATATATATATATATGTGTTTTTTGTTTTTTTTGTTTTTTTTTGTGGGGGTGGGGGGTGTAATGGGCAAGTATTTCCCACACCCCAAACAAGAAAGCACAGAAAGAGTTACTAAATTTCATACCTGCAGCAATTTCTTTCACCACAACTACTGGGCCCCCTTGCCACCACAAGGTTTTTGGCTTTCTAGTAATAGTGTCACCAGCAAGACACTTAACTCTAAAGCCTTTTTTAAAAAATTTTTTTTATTATTTTTTTTAATTGTTTTAATTTAAATTATGCCATGGTGGCACTCTGGCCATACAGGAAGTTGAACTATCACACTTTTGTGAAATTATAGCTACTTTGGCGGGAAGAATAACTCTCGGTCAACCCTGACCTTAGTGTCAACCCTGACCTTGGCATCACGTGTGTTTTCTTCTGTAAGGTGTAAGTATGGAACTCTTAACTCTATATGCAAAGCTCTTAGAGGTGGAAGAAGGAATTCGGAAGAAAGAGCTCCACTTTACTTGGGACTTACAGGGTTAGTTGATGTAGTGCTTGTAGGTTGGCAATTTTCTGGCTTCAACTTGTAGCTAAATATCATTCCCAGTTATTATTTTCTTCTTATTAACCCCCCCCCCCCCCCCCCCCTCCCCACCCAGACTCTTAAAAGGAACTGATTATGCAGAGAACTCCATCCTCAACTCAGCCCTGGTGGCACACCATGCCCTTCTCACTGACTGCATTCTGGTCAGTGCTTGACAAAATTACCTAGTCATTTGAAAAGTTCGTGTGATTTGTGTGTGGTTCATTCATGCCTACCTATCGTGTCTATCTGTCTGTACGTGTGTGTATGTATGTTGATTGTCAGCAAACTTGTAGGGGGCTGGAACACATTAGTTATATGCAGAGGAAAGGAATAGAAAATGCTTTACTCTAACTTCTTCTGAAGTATACACTACTGTCCATAGTTGTCAAGTCATCATTTCTTTAGAGCTGGACCAAAAAATGGCCATCAACAGCTGGTATGCCTGTATGATCTCACTGGAAGTTGCCTTGAGGGCAGTTTTAGGATTGGTCCTTATGAAATGAGGTGAACTTGCTGGCAAAATAAAACTTTATTTTATATTTTAGAAATTTAGTGCATGTTTTTTTTTGGTTTTGTTTTGTTTTCATTTGGAAATGAGAGGCAACAATTTTTACAGTGCAGTGAATTTTTATCAAAGAAGAACAGTTAGAGATAAACAGTTATAAATACTTTTTGACACTCACACAGGATTCGCACAGCTGCCATATCTAATATAGTCACATCCTAGTCGATGTGATGCCACACAATTGGCACATTATGTGGAATGATTGTTTTAATATTGTGATGCACTAAATAATGATAAGCTGATGTAGCGGGTATTTAACCTTGTCGCAGACCTTCTTAAACAAGAGGTATGGTGTGATGGTAACCATCATCATTGTGTGTGTAGAAGAGTGGATATTGGATGACATAATACTTCTGTTCATCTCTGTGCTCGTCTTAAGGTCTCTCTGTCAGTGATGGATTACAGGAGAGATTCATACTCATTTGATGGCAGCAATGTTATATTGATTTTACTCTATAGCTAAGATCATTTTAAAGGCTGCAATCTTAAAGTAGGTCTGTGTGGCTCTTTTATACCCTCTTTCCTAGAAAACTTTATATTTAGTGAGGTCTAAATTATTTTTTCTTCATTATTGTTAGATGCTTCTCCTGATATCCATATGTCAACGTTGTCCAGGAGTCCATTTCAGTTGGAGGAATATAGGGAATGCTAAATTGATGTAAAAAATAGTGCCATTATTGGTGGAATAGTAATTTCCATCCAAAATACTGATGGTTATTAGCATTGCAAGTGTAGAGAATTATGACTTGGTCAGAGAATGACTTCTTGACATGTAATGTTGTTTGTGGTGTTGTAGTGATGGCTTATCATGTGATTTCCATGGTGACAAATGTGACATGCGAGAAGGTGTTATGACATGGTAACTTTCCATCAATACTGTGTTGATGATGATTCCTGTGTTGTTTTGTATAGGGTGATATCACACGTGCAGAATGTGACCACACAGCTACCAAGGCCTTGGGCTATCTGTTGTACAATCCTGAATTTGCCAGGTAAAATCTCTTAGCACTGTGTTAAATAGTTCCCTTCCATTTTCTATTCAGAATTGGTGCGTGCATGTGCTTACACCTTAGTGTGATATGTGAGGTCGTAGGTTGTGGGTGGTTGAGTATGTGCTTGTGTCCTTCAATCTTTCTTAATTATTCTTCTTTTAATCTTATTAAACATATTGTCATTATGAAACTTTCATTGGCTCTTGTTAATTTTTTGAAATTGAGGCATATTTATATATAACCACATGAGAATTATTGAAGACCCTTACCTACCTGAATGCCCCATGATCACATCAACTCTTTAGCATCTCACATGTGTAATGAAGATATTGACCCCCTACCAACCCATATGTCTTGACATACTCAACCCTTTTCTAACTGCATGAGTGGTCGTATAAGCCTTCATGAGTCACCACACACAACCCACCACCCACAACCCACAACCCACCACCCACTTAATGTCCGGTGATCACATGAACCCTTGACCCAGTAAGGTGTCCAGTGACCATATGGAACCTTTACCTACCCACGTTCTAGTCATCATATAAACTGTTCAACCTCCCATGTGGCCGATGATCATATGAAGCCTTTAAACTCCCATGTATCAAACAGTGAAGTATTCATGGAATACATTATTGAATTACGTCCAATACTATTAAATAAATGCCATAGAGTTGATTAGTAATGATGTGACTTCTTCGTGTTCTGCAGGAGGATTTCTGCTGATCAAGTAGAAAATGCAATAAATAGTAAGGATCACTAAATGTGTTTTATTTTTTTGTGATATATGCTGAATTTATTTGTGTCAGAAAATTGCAGGTTGCCATCACAGCTGTGTGGACTGCTGTGAGAAGATGTTGAAAGGCAGGAAGGTTTCCTGATAGTGCTGCGTTTTAACTAATAACCATTGGGTTGTTAATCAAAGAGCAAAAGTAGTGAGTTCAAACCCAACACTCACAGGAAACTTTCCTCTCCTTCAACATCTTCCCACACTACTCCACTCAGTTGTGATGAGTACCTGGAATTTTCTTGGGTGCAAATTCACTGTCCATGGCCTGTCCATCAGCTAAGGGTTCAGATGGGAATTTAGGTGCCAACAACCATAAGATAAGAATCTTGGTTAGCCCTTCTGCAAGCACCTAGCCCGGCTCCAGAAGTTTTCTTGCACTGGGTCATAGTGCTTGTTTGGTGCACAGGCACCCTGACTATGTCATATACACATGACTCTGTTGACAACAGATGCGTGTGACCGAGTTACAGCAGCTACAGAATTTGTTCCTTTTTTTATGCTCAGGATTGTGTGAGGTGATTGATGGGAGATCCTCGTCTAAGACTCTGTGCCGACGAGCACTTTGGTGTCTTGCCAATCAGAACTTCACCCACAGTCAGATGGCTGCTCACGTGGTCACACTGGTCTGCACAGTCACTAATTTGCTAGTATCCTCGAGTCAACCTACCCTCTCAGTTGACAATCAGGCCTTCAACTTATACCTAAGGTGTGAGTTGGAGGGTGTGACCAGGGTTCTGTGGCATGAACATGAGTGACATATCATTGGTATGTAATATGCCATGTGATGCATTGTGTGATGTATCATTTGATGTGTGCAGGTTGGAAAATCAGTGTTCTGTGCAGTTCAGAAATATGGCTCCCACTTGGTATAAGGGGATTGTGGCCAGGATCTTACTGACCAAGAATAGCTCTGTAAGTCACTCTCCTCCTGAACACCACCATTCTCTCTTTCTCCTGTACCTTTCTTCCTTACTCCTCTTCATCTCCCTGCTATCTCCTCTCCCTTTATCTCTCATCCCTTCCTCTCCTCTTACTTCCCTCCCTCCCCACTATCCTCCCTCCTCCCTCCCCCTTTCCTCCCTCCCTCTCCTATCGCCCTCTTTATACTTCCTCCCCGTATCCTTCTACTTTGTATCTCTCTCCTCCCTCCCTCCCTCTCCTTCATATCTCCTTCATTAGCAATATTGCACTGCTTTTACCACATACAAACAGCATTTGAGCAATTCTTCACTACTCCTGCAGTATTGATAATGTCGTGAGTGGAAAGACTCACATGGTGATGCACTGGGCTTGGAACTCTCCGTTCTACCCTGACATCTACATGCATATGTACCCTGACCTTTTCCTGCATATTTAACCTGACCTCAGCATACATGAGTATCTTTATTTCTACATGCATATATACTTTAACCTCTATATGCATGTGTGCAGCTGCAGAAGCGTGGTCTGCAGTTAGCTGTGAGGTATGAGGGGTTTCTTAATGGGAACTCAGAATGTCAACAATGGCTTACTGATACCTTCAGTAATGTAAGTGGTTCATTCAAGGACTGAAGTGACAAGAAGGCAAATGTTGATTGTCCTAGATGTAACACAGTTATAGGTTCCTCTCTATGGCCTTGTGTAGCATACTATATGCGTGTGAGTGGGTGTATGCACGAGCATATGTGCATGTGTGTGTGTGTGTGTGTGTGTGTGTGTGTGTGTGTGTGTGTGTGTGTGTGTGTGTGTGTGTGTGTGTGTGTGTGTGTGTGTGTGTGTGTGTGTGTGTGTGTGTGTGTGTGTGTGTGTGTGTGTGTGTGTGTGTGTGTGTGTGTGTGTGTGTGTGTGTGTGTGTGTGTGTGTGTGTGTGTGTGTGTGTGTGTGTGTGTGTGTGTGTGTGTGTGTGTGTGTGTAAAGTAAGGGAGTGAGCACTGCAAAGTTCAGATTAACTACTAAACAAATGTATTTGAAAACAAATGACTATATCTTCCATTCTGTACTTCCCCCCATATTTTCTATTCGTAATTTTCTCTCTATACTTTCTCTCCTGATATTTTCTCTCTGTACTTTTTCTCTGTATACTCTCTTCACATTTTTCTCTATATATTTTTCTTAGTATTGTCTCTATGTACTCTCTCAATTTTCATTGCATTTCTTTACATATTTTCTCTCTGTACTTTCTCTTTGATTCCTCTATATTCTCTCTCAATGTATTTCCTCTGCATTCTTTTCGCATTGTCTCTCTATTTTTTTCTGTATTTTCTCTTGGCATTCTCTCTGCATTTTCTCTCTGCATATTCTCTCTACATTATCTCTCTATTTTCTCTCTGTATTCTCTCTCTGTATTTTCTCTCTGTGTTGTCTCTGTATTTTCTCTTTGTATTTTCTCTTTGTAATTTCTTTCTCTATTTTCTCTTTGTACTTTATTTCTGTATTACATTTTTGCATATTCACTCCCTCTGTCTCTTACATTAGCAAATTTTGACGAGGATGCAAACGCATCTGTCCTGCAAGAATTTGGAGAGCCCTCATGTCCTCAACACGTGGGCACACTTTGTCAATGTTTTAGGAAATGTATGTTTTTTTTATTTTTATTGTATTGATTCTATTATAGTTATTGTGGTCAGTGCTCATTCTTATTTACTTGTTATGTCTTGTTGTGGTCACAGGTACTTCACACACGACGCACTTTCCTGAACAAGATATTAAGTATTGCTGAATTAGTAAGAACCGAACCCATTTCAAATTACTTTTGTGAATGTTATTTTCAATTAGATAATCCCTAATTTATTCTTTATTTGTTTTTACCCTCTTCCCCAACTAAATTCTTATCCTCCCCTCTTTTGCACACACAGGGTTTCTGTCACCAGTCTGTGAAAGTCCAGGTAGCTGCCTACAAGTCTTGGATGGTGCTGATCTCTAAATTTGCTCAAAGTTCTGGTGAGTCCTGGTATAATACACAGTGTTATAATGTGACACAGAGGTTTGTGTGGAGGTGGTCACAATCATTTCAGAAAATATTGCTATCTAATTACCGATCTAGAAATTTCCACCAAAATTTGGCTAGATTATTTGTCTGAGCCTAATAATTTCTGTTTTGCCTTTCTCAGACTTATCGATGTTTATTACTATATGCTGCAGCTTGTGTGCTGATCACAAGCATCACAATTAGATTGTCATTTAAACTCTGGTAATCATAATGCATTATACAGATAACCCGGTGTAATCAATAATCAAGTGTGATCAATTAATCTGTTCATCTTTCAGCTCTAATATCTTTCATTTCCCCTCCTAATGCACACATTATTTTCGAAACATTTTAAAGAAATTCTTTATCATGACTCCATTTCAGGCATATCACTTGGTTTTAATTGGATTACCTAGACACATTAAGCCTGTCCATATGTAAACACACTATCTCTCATGACTTTCCAGATTTGATTTGTCGCAAGTACTTGAGGTTGCTGTTGATGCCGCTGCACAGAGCAGCTCTCAACAAATTCTGCATGCGTGTGGAGGTGGCCCGTGTGCAGGCCTGGTGGCATCTGATAGTCGCAATGGGACCCAACATAAAAGCCCACTTCAATCAGGTGAGCCATTAAGTTAATTAGATGATACATCATCCATATCTGTGTGTTTGAGGGGGGGGGGGGGGGGAGGTGATAGATGAGGGTGCGTTAGCTAGGTACAACCTCCATCTGTGCATGTGTGTGGGGAGGGGGTGTCAGTTAAATACATCTTCCATCTCGGGGTAAATAAATTATTTACACCAGTGGGCCTGTTGCAACTTTGCTGCATGGTATTTTGGGCAGCAAAGTATGTGAGTAGCATGAAGAAATAAAGCCAGCTTCGCTGGTAGCACCTTAAATGTACTTGGTTAGTATTGGTATTCATACTTTTATGCTATGGATTTTTTTGGCTAAACCACAACCATAACAGTAAACATGGGAGGGTAATAACATTCATAGTCACATGAAGTCCACATGCCAAATTTCATACTGATTGGTGTAGCATGTGACTGTAAAGTGTTTTACTCTCCTGTGGGTGTGGCTATATATGTGCTTTGAGTCTTCTTCCACTTGATTGCTCTAATTGACAAATCTGTCTGCGTTATTATGTGATGGGTGTGATTTGATACACTCAAAGTCACAGGTTATTAATACCTTTGTGGTTGCATGGAGACCACATGCCAAATTTCAGTTTAATTGGTTCTAGTCAGTGAAAACGACATGTGTGGGTGTGGCCATGACAAAATCACAAACAATGTCACACCCGCATGTAGTTAACAAAACTCACTTTAGTACTTACAAACCACATGCAAATTTCATCCTGGTTGGTCATTTAATTTGCTTTTGGCAGCCTAAATATAGCCGTGTGGGTTTGGCCATGATGAAACCAAACCCATTACCATACCCATTGACACACCCACATGTCGTTTATAAATTTCACCCGGTTACTTGGAGAATGCATGACAAATTTTGGCCCATCATATTGCTCCTTCAATTCTCTTTTGGCAATACAGATAACTTTTATGGGTGTGGCTATGATAAAATCACACTGATTATCACATCCACATAAGAATATTGATAAATGCTCACCTGATTACTTGGAACTGTATGTCAATTTCAGCTTGAATGGTCCCTTCGTTACATTTTGACAGCCCAAATCATATTTGTGGGTGTGACCATGATAACACCACACCAATTACCACACCCACATGTGGCTATTAAAACTTCAGTCGAGAATTCGTAGGCTACATATCAAATTTCAGTTTGATTGGTCCAGTGGTTTGGCAGTGAAAACAACTAGCACATACACACACATGCATACATATATGCATGCATGTGGGGTCCTACTTAATTATAAGTAGATTGCACAAGGTGTATTGTTGTTCTTTTTAAAAATTTTAAATACACATTTATTTTCATATTGATTGTATTACAATTTGTGTAATTCCATTCTCAGGTCTGTGTTCCATTTCTCATGCTCACTATTGGCCTCACTCCGAAAATGAAACTGAACCAGCTGCTTTCAGTTATTGGCAAGCACCAAATATTTTCACATGACGCGGACTGCAAATCCATCGTCACTTCCAATAGAACTTACGTCAACATAGCAGAAGGACAAAGTGGGGTCAATGTGAAAAATAAACTTCTCATTTTGCGGGACCTGCTGAGAAAGGGGTGTGGTCATTCTCGCATAGCTGCACCCAATCTTGGCATCATCCTCTCTGGTTGTAGTGCTATCCTGCAGTTAATTGGAGAGGCAAAGGATATTCCAGAGAGCATCTTACAGTCACGTGAGTAGTACATGCTACTCCATGTTGGGTTCATATGTTCTTTCGTTCGAAATCATATTCATTTTATTGCATGATCATGTGATCTAAAGAAAGCGGAACAGGTGATATTTATTCCAAGATCATGTGATCTTTAATCTGAATACATTAGATTCTAATTCCGAGATAATGTGATCTGAGATTGTGTGTGTCCATGCATGCCTCAATTAAAAATATGACACCCAAAAGAGTGATGTTTGTTTGTTTACTCCAATAGTAGGCATCAATCTTAACTCACTGCTGTATGAAATGAGATAATTCTCAAAAGAATTCTATCTATACTCACATTCTCACTGGAGCGCTAGGGCTAATGAAATGACTACACTAATCTTCCTGTAATGACTAGAAGGGCAGAAGATTGACGATTCTTGGCTTCAGTGAATCTACACTTCATAGGGTTGATGACCCACTGGTCTGATGGTGAATGGAGTCTGTAAGGTTGACAACCCATGGCCCTACTTAACTCTTGAACAAACCGTCCATTCCATTCTTTCCAGTAAAAAATTCTTTAAAACTGAAATATTTCTGTCACGTTCCTGGGCCATAGGAAAGATTTGTACCAAGTGTTATCAAAAATGGTGAATGCAATAGCCCAGTTTCAGTGATTTAACAAAAGATACTTTACCAAATTTGTCCAAGATAGTGAGAAAACAATACTTGCCCTTGCAGTAGCCTTAGCTTAACCAAAAAAAAAACAGAAAAAAAATCTTTCTCTCATTTATAGGGCCATAGGGAAAATTCATGCTAAGTTTTATAAAAATTAGTCGACCCATCTAGTAGTTTCCAGGCACACACCCTCAGGCAGGTGTAGATAATTATTAGGATAAAAATACAAATTTTTTCAAGTCATCTTATGATCCAATCAATTAGAAAAATTTACTTTAGACTCTGATATCAAAGCATGAAAAATATGCAGTATCAGTGTCAGTGACAAGCTCCTTCCACCCAGCATATCTGAGTTGGAAGCTAAATACACACCCACATTTTTATGTCGACATTACCATCAAAACAGTAACCACATGTGGCATTGTGATACTAAAATAACTGACAATGAATGGCATTTGTCTCCAAATTCCTCTGCACACTATTTCTATTAGATTTTGAAGAACCCACAGTCTTCTCAGGGAGTGTGCTCTCCCTGGACCAAGCCCTCTTCTTCCTTTTCTACATGGATTGCCTCACTGAACACATCACCAAGGACGCAGCCAAGGATTCCAGTAAGTGCTCACCCTTGTTCATTTTGACAGAATGACCACTGGGAGTGAGTTTGATGTTTAGGACGAGTGATTGCATTATGTTTGGGGTCGAAGTGAAACATAATGTTATTGACTATATCAACTTCCTTGAATAGTCCTAGGGGATAAAAAACAAAACAAAAAACAACAACCAAAGTAAAGAAGCCACAAACCAAAATTTAATAGAATTGTGTATTTTTTTTTTGATGGACACCCTCACTGAATGTAAATACAAAGTAATTTACTCTTCCATGTGGTCTTCATTGTTTATTTCTTTGTGTTCATTGAGAGAATATTTCAATTGAACACAAACATTTTCAGAAACTTTGCTCCCCTTTCTACTTCCCTATCCCCCCGCCCCCCCATTCAAAAAAGAGTAGAAAATAAAATTCTAACCCCAAAAGTAATGGTATTTGATGAATAGATAGAGACTACTAAACTTATCACTTAGGTTATGTACACCAAGCATATATAAATCTTGGTGCACTGAGGTCTACATGTCATAGAACAATTTTAGTTAGAATTTAACAATACCAATTTTATCTGGATAACATTTCGGATACCTCAAGTTATGGCAGCTATGATTTTTTTTTTCATTAATAAAAGATGAGTTTTAATCTAAAGAAAATGTGCTACAACTTCTTGGTAAGGAAGTATCTTGCTTAGGATTTTTTTACCCAGATTGGAGCACTATCCCCTGTCTACTTATTATATTGCGCATCCTAATACAGGAAGAAACCTTTGGTCCCTCCATATTATTTACTGTCCAAATTCCCTTATTGGAAACAATGAATATTGGAACTAAAAAATGATATTAAGAATATTTGAATGGGACATAGTGACACATAGTCATGTGATAACACCTGACCAGGTTATAACTACCAACCATTTTGGTACTGCAGGAACAGACTTAAACAAGGTCCTCCACTGCATCATGGCATGTGTGATCAAGTCTCTTGCTGAGTCTCAGAATGCTGACCAGGCTCCCATTAGCACTATGATCTGCTGCAGACGACACTGGTCTGTGGAGATGTTACTGCATCTGATGTCCCTGGGGTGTGTACAGATGCTATGCGATGTTGCAACACAGCAAGAGTTGGGGTCTGCCATGGTGTGTCTCCCTTACCAGCTGCTGCTAGAGTGTACGTGCGAGGGGGAGAGTGTCTGGAAGAGACTTCTCTCGCTTCTCGTTGAGCTGAACAGGTGCAAGAATAACAGGTAAGATGAGGACATAGTGTAATATAGTAGGACATAAGAAAGCCATGGAAGAGGTTTTGACTCTATATGCATCATCGACTCACATCCTTGTGGTGAACCACACGTTTATCTTTCACACTCACTTACATCATACACTCACACGCACATCCCCACACCTACACACATATATGCACACACTAGGCACACACACACCACGCACACCAACTCATACACACCACACACACACTATCACACATACTCACACATGCTATACACTCACATACATTCAACTCCACACTTACACACATACCTGCACATGCACACACATATACTTACACACACATACAAGCACACACACCATACTCACACACTCACATATACACCACACACACCCAAACTCACACGCAAACATGCACATGCACACACATACACACACACACCACTACCACCACCACCACCACCACCACCACCACCACCACACTACACCACACCACACCACATTACACCACACCCACACACATACACAGTATTAACTCACCAGCTAATCACAGATAAAGTATAAATAAATCTTTTATTTGAGATGGTCTGGATTGAAAATATTCGTTGCCACCAAGTTAATAATCGAACTTCACACTAAATTAGTTAAGCCTATTGGATTATAATAGACCTTCTTTTCAATGCATTTTTTTTTCTATGCTCTAGTGGCAACCAGTTTCATTATTAATTCCCATTATGTCACCACCACCACCCGTACCAGCTATAGTGCGTTTGTCTTAAATATAGTACTCCTTCTTTTTGATCACTGCTTGCATTGGTTATTCATGTTGTTTCAGTTGCTATTACCTAGTTATTCTGTTGTCCTCTTATTTTTTTACCCAGTTACACTTTTACCTAATTACACAGTTGTCCAGTTATGCCATTGCCTAGTTGCATCCTAATCTTACTTCGATCATTTAGTTATGCAGCTTACTCAGTTGCTATGAACGCTGCTCATTGTAATGACAAATTAAGGGTTTCTTGTTAACTATTTATGCTGTTCACTAATCAATATGTTGCTAGCTATTCTGTGGCCTATTTTTTATGTGGCCAAGTTGCTCTGTTGAACTTTTGCCTAGTTTTTCTGTGACCTAGTTACACTGTTGTCTAGTTATGCTGTTGTCTCGTTAAGCTGTTGCCTTACATTGCTGCTTCGTTATGCTGATGCTTAGTTATACTCTATTATACCTCACTCATCTTGGTTTTGCAGCTTACATAGACTTAATTACCATGAATGCTGCTCATTCTAATGACTAATGGGATGTTCCCTGTCCTTTGTGCAGGACAACCTGCAATAGTATTATCCAGAGCTTGAGAGTGATTCGTCACATGTGTGTTGTATATTATTCCATAGCATCTGGCTGAGTTGCAACTGGATGAAGTTGGTCGACATGGTGACATCCATATCCCAACCCTCTGACATCCTCTCTAACTACTTTTTCTTATCCAGCCAATTACAAAATATAGCAACAGAGGGATTGATCAGTTGGTCTTCACTTATCCTTATGTGGGCCACTTTGGCAATGTCGTTCACAGGCTTTGTATATGAGGTGAGTGTGTGTATGTGAGTGTTGTGGGTATTTCATTGGTGGGTTGGGTGGGGGGGGGGGGGGGGGTGAAGGGAGATGAAATGCCACAATAATACTGCTGTATATTCCATTTTATGGGTTTTTTTTTATTACATTACTTTATGTGGGCATGTGTGACCTCTCTCCTGATTCTTGTTTGTAAGTTAGGGAAATGACGTAGACATGCATTCAAACTCCCTCACATCCAAGCACTCCTTACACTCGGGCACACCCATACCAGGGCACTCCCACCTACAGTACACCCCTTTCTCTCCCTATGCTGCAAATAGAGAGACCTTTTGCCACAACACCACCATGTGCTACGCTGCAGCATTTCTTTTGCTGTATTTTGTTGTTGTTATTTTCTTCTTGTTTCTTACTAAATTTAGCTAGGATCAGACTACCCTGGCCGGGTAAGGGGAATTTTAAGCATATATAATAGTAAACAAGTAAGTGGATGAGCAGGTTCATTAACTAAGGATATTTCCCTCAACACCTACCATCAAGAAGCTTCAGTTTCAGTACATTCCTTTCTTAACAACTTCATTTTTAATGGAAGACGAGGCATTATTGGAAATACTCTGACCGCTTCTGTGAATTTTGTCTATTGTACAATGTTTGCACATATAGTATCATTAGCTAAGGCATGTCTGTATGGTAAAGTTAATAGTTTGTTCAATAGTAATGCAAATTAATGAGTCTATTAATTCTTTGTGTTGGGATTTAGTGCTAGTATTATAGTGAACAACCAAATACAGTCTTTTAATAGATTTCACTGGCATGGATGAACTAAGTAGCAAGAGCATGATATAGTTGATTGTATGTTTGGCTTGTGGAATTGAATTGAACTTGTTGCATGTTCAAATCACGTCAGGGTGTGTGGTGTGTGGTGTGTGGCCTATGGTAATTAATTATTATAATAGAAAATATCAATATTAATCAACATAGGTCAATGGTTTTAATCAACGAAAAGTTAGTCCACTACAGTATCAGCATATGCAATTATGCATGGAAGCCGAGTTAGCAAAAAACAACAACAACAAACAATGGAGATTGTTGTTGCCGGATGGTATTAGTGAGATGTGGCCACCATGCTTCCCCTACCCATCTTATACCCCTTACTTCTGTCCTAACCCCAACCCCCACCCCCCCCCCCCCCCCCCCACAGAAAATATTTGTACATTCAAGCTGGCTGGGATTTATCATTGCGTCTACATAAAATAACATTCTTTTTCTCATTTACAGTGTTTTGCATTGTTGAGCATTGTCCTATCCAACAGCAAACAGGCTGTTAAGAATATGTAAACAGTATGCTGAAGCAGAAATGTTATCATGTTGCTGTTAGCAATATGTCGAAGTAACAGTATCGTGATGTTGCTGCTGCAAATTGTTGAAGCAACAGTGTCATGATGTTGCTGTTGCAATATATTGAAGAAACAGTGTTATGAAGTTGCTGTAGCAAATGTTGAAGCAACAGTGTCATTATGTTACACATACAAGAATTTGATTTAGTTTAATGGATCAATAACTAATCATTATTTTAATCTAGTAATACGAGTATTTGAAAGAGCTTGCTGGTATTGAATTTGAATAAGTTGATGAAGATTTTATAAATTTGTGCTTTTTCATTCACCTTAACAAATGAATAACGCTAACCAATAGTTTCCTGTAGGATTATAAGTTGATCAGAGCTTTTTTAGTGTATCACACCATTAGCGTTCTTGTCACTAATGCATGCATATATGCATATGACTATTTACTGACACATTCATGCGTGTATGTATGTTATTGTCCACATCAGACCAGGACTATCAACCATGGGTCAGCTCAGCATCCGGACTTCAAAGCCGCTCTGCAGATCACCAAATTTCCCTTTGATTTTCTCTTTCATCATGCAGACAAGGTATATTGTAGTGGATGGTTGACAGTAAGGTTATCTGTGTACAAACACACTGGCTGTACACAATAGTGGGATGGAGTATGTGTATAAAGCTCTTTGGGACACGCACACTTGACCAACACCACACTGGGTTGAGGCAGGTTGAATTAGGTTGACAATAGCTCTAAAAAGATGCACACTGGAGCAAAATTATACTGGGTTGTGGTTGGAGAGAGATAGAAAAAGTAAAAAGATTGTTTTGTCATCATCATTGCTACATTTGTGATGTTGTGTACTCTTTAGGATCAGTTGGCCCACCTGTTGGACTTGTGGCAGCAATTGTATGATGTCGTGCTAATTCACATTACAATATTGGTGGCTGATCCCACCTACTGCCCACACCTTGTACCATTGTACAAGGATAAGATCAGTGTAAGTATCTCTAAATGTAGACGATGCAATCTAAATATGGATCATGTTATGTATGCACATATATGTGATTATATTTAAATATGGATGATGCAATCTCAATTTATATGAGGTGATCTAAATAATATTGACAGTGCAATCTGAATATAGACAATGCAATCTAAAAATAGACAATGCAATCTAAACATAGACAATGCAATCTAAATATAGCTGACACAATCTAAATATAAACGATGCAATCAAAATATAGACGATACGTTCCTTTGAGCTCACCTTAGTGCATACCTTGTGTGTGCATATATCGTTGCCCTGCTATCTAAATATCGTGAATGACCACCCAAAAAAATGGCGGCCTCATCAAATTTGTACATCATAAAAGCTTCACTATCTCTGCTATAGCTCAAACTTATTATACAAAACTGACCTGCTCTGTATTAAGCTGCAAAACACCAACTACCAAGATAATTTCTGTCCTCAAATTAATTGCTAAAGTAGCGAGCCGAGAATCATCAAAATCGGGGAATTCCCTTCATCTTTCTTCTTATTATTATTCTTCAGTTCCAGGGCTAGACCATAGCTGGCTACAGCAAATACTGCAATATTTATTCGAAGAGCTTACTATTTCTTTGGACTATGTCCACGACCGCTTAATTTGCTTCACCATGCTAACAAACTACCTAAGTATATCCCAGACCAGCAGCTACAGTGTTAAGTTCAAACCGTCATGTTTGACACTACTAATGCAACTACATGCGTAATCATCAAGTATTGGCATTGATATTATACTTAACAAGTGGAAGTAAAAAATATGTGCACACTTGTGGATGCCAATCAGATCAATATGAGATACCAATCCAGATTTGTAGCTAGCTATCTGACAGTGTGCAAAAACTTAAGGAAACAAGTGAAGGTAAAAAGAATTCTTTGAAATAAAAATGGTAAGTAGGGATGATGTGTCAGCAAAATGTGCAGAAACAAGAATTTTATACAAAATTCCCTACTTCACCGATTCCACATTCTCATGTAATGTGTAAGATGTGATGCCGAAAGACTGCCACCTCCTCAATTTGCTTGTAGCTAGCCCATGTAGAAGATTATTCTAAGTTCACATGAATTTCGAACACACCAGTGTGTAGAATTCTAAGTTCACAGGAATTGGTAAAGTAGTGAATTTTATAACATATACTGTCACAAAATTCTTGTCATAGAAGCACTTTTTGTTGACACATCATCCATAGTTACCTTTTTTATTTGAAAAAAAAAATTTTACCTTCACTTGTAGATGACACATTTGTGAACTCCTTTTTTTAGATATTCCAAATGGTGATTTAAAACAATAATGCTGGTCCAAGCCTGACGTTATTTAAGAAATGGCAATGAATGTAACCAAGCATTCTTCAGTTTCTGAAAATTAAACTCCATTTTGTGCTCCATCATTATTAATACCATGATTTAATGCATTAATTTCATGTATTTTTCCATATTAGAAGTTTGTGAAGACAAAGCCAGCCCCTAATAAAAACGTACCTCACACTAGGACTGTTGGTCAACTAGCAAGGCAGCAGCAGTTGGTATCTCTCCTCTCTCGGGCTAGGAACAGTGCCTTCAAGTCAGAAAACCAGCAGCAGCACAAGAATGGCATCAAGTAAGTGTACCTCAATATGGAACACTAACTGGTTAAGTGTGTGTTAATTAGTATGTGGGATAGTGCT
Source organism: Lycopodina hypogea (assembly GCA_963969325.1). Lineage (NCBI taxonomy): Eukaryota > Metazoa > Porifera > Demospongiae > Poecilosclerida > Cladorhizidae > Lycopodina > Lycopodina hypogea. Next base: position 1,463,413 of record OZ017788.1, read on the forward strand.
GTTTCAATCAATTCCTATGCAATGCATTATGTGGTCATCTTGGTCTCTCCTATGTTACTAGGGCCAATGCTGCAGAATTTAACATGATTCCACTATCCCCTTCCACTGCCATTACAACTACTTCCACTACAAGCATCACACATGATAATGCAGTGAGTCATGTCCCTGTAGTTCCACCAAACCTATCTGAGCAGGCACTAGTCCTGACCACACCTTCATCTTCAACTATGACAGAGGATGGTGCCATAGTCATCAACAATTTTGAGGTGCCCGAGAAAACCACACCCTTCATAATTGATTCTCTTTCAACTATTGGGCCATCATCATCTACATCATCAGTGCACTGCCATGGTGAATGCCCCCCAGCTATCAGAACACGGGCTGCGATTAGTAAAGAGGCAGTGCCTAAAACATTTATACCAATAGGTGCAGGAAATAATGCACACACTGGAAGTTTCTTTTCGAATATTAAATGTAGACTTCTTGAGTCACCAGAATCGACCATCCTCTCTGCCGTGCCCAGTCCCACGCAAACTGGTACACCCACTTGTATTGCTGTGCCAGTCTCTGTAGGCAATATTTGCTCACCAGGAACACTTGTGGATAGTATAGCCACTGTTGAACCAGCCAGCATTCCTCCAACATCTTCTGTCTCCATGCAAACAGCCACAGGCTCATCAAACCTACAAACCTCAGCCTCTACTACAAAATCCAGTTCTTTTGAGAGTTCAACAAAAACTAACCTGAATCCTGACACTGAAAGTGTGGTAACGACCTATCCTGCATCGTCATTGACCCTGACCAGCCAAGAGATCTGTGCCATTGCCAACAATATCATTACTATTGCAAATTTAATCAGAAATGTTACAGTCATGGATGGAACGGTGATTATACCTTCATTCTGCATGATAGGAAACAGGGTGGTCTCTACTGTAACCTCAATGGTTTTAAGTTTACAGATTATTAACACTATATCTTTATTACTCACCAGTTGTGGTGCTTCGTCCATTTTGTCAAATTCTCATTTGTCTTCGTTGGACACGAGCACCACTTCATCCATTCTTTGTCATTCTGCGTCGTCATCTGCAGATACTCACCCTGAGTACTGCAGTGGAACTCCTCCAGCTAATGCTGATGATGGTGGTCAGAAAGAGAGCAGTGTCTCCAAGTTGCCCCCTTCATGCCAAATCAAGCGTAAGCAACAACGCAAACGTTTAGCTACTAGCATGATTCCTAACAAACCAGCTGTTAAAAGAGCTAAAGGGGAAAGAGGAAGCGGTTTGCCAAAATTGGGGGCAAGGGAAGCTGGGATTATGGTAAATCTGAGCGAAATTCCTCAATCAGTTCTGCCTGGTTATTATGCTACTGAAAGTTGCTCAGGTGAATCAAGTCAGGATCCCCCTTCATGCCAAATCAAGCGTAAACGACAATGCAAAGGTTCATTTACTAGCACGACTCCTGATGATAAAGCAGGCAAATACAAACCAGCAGTTAAAAGAGCTAGAGGGAGAAGAGGAAGCGGTTTGCCAGAAGTGGGGGCAAAGAAAGGAGGGATTATGGTAAATCTGAGCGAACTTCCTCAGTCAGTTGTCCCTGGTGATTATGCCACTGAAAGTTGCTCAGGTGAGTCAAATCAGGGTCACCTGAGTGCCAGTAATAGTTCAAAAAAACACAGACAGATGATAGCAGCTAATACGAGTGGTAGTTCCATAGTTCTAGATGTGGAGCAGCTTCAGGACCTATCGGAGGATAAAACTGGTGATCTTTCACCAGCCATTGGGGTGAAGGGCAATATCTGTGACTTCGAGGACCCCCTAGGTGAGGTCATTACATGCAGTCGTCCAGTGGATGTGATCTATCCAGTGCCAGATTGCTCCAATGTGGTGCAAGCCTCCAGTGGAGGTGTGTCTGATGCCACTGCGAAGCCTGACACAATCACACTGTGTAGTGATGCCCCTGGACAATCTGACCACACCCCTCAAACTTTTGATGTATGTGAGGATGTTAGGCAGCCAAGAAGTGGATTTGGTGCAGGGATCCTGAAGCATGTAAGTCAGTTTGACATGCCCTGTTGTGCCAGACAGGGGGAGAGACGCCGGGTGAAGTTTTCTCATCAGATCGACTACTTCAAGGCTGATAAAAGAATTTAATCCACTCCTGAACAAAGTTTCACACTTGTAACAGAACAGTAAGTTAAATATTCACCTGAAGATCCTGACGAACACGCTGGCTAGGGTTGCAACAATGGTGATCTTCAAACTACACCCTCAATACTGATGTTATGCAATTGCTAGTAATAGTATCACTCTATGCATTTATATATGAACTACTCTGGACTTGATAAAAGACGATTAAATATATCATGTTGTCATTAATAAATGGGTGGGTTTTAGAGATAATGTTGTTTAAGGGTTTTTGGTTGTAATCAAGAGAAAGATAACTTTTGAGTGACCAAGCAGGAGTCATAGTCAATTACAAGCCGGACATTCACCCCTCCCCTCCCCCCCACACTTTCCCATTTATTTTCCTGCCATCCCTGCTCAATCTGTGTTCCTGACCACTCTCTCAAGGTTCCATCATGACTTTCAGATTGTCTCTGTTATCAACTGTTCTTGGGTGGGTTCAGTATGGGTGTTTAAGTAGATAGGTGAACTCAATGCTGTTTGATCCAGTATTACTGTAAATTACTCTACTCCATACAGAGTAGACTTCAGGTAACTCCTTTTAAATTTCTTCTGCGTATTATATTGGCTGATGGTTCCCACCTCATCTGTTCTCCATTTCTCAATAAAAGTAGTTATAAATGTGGCAGCTTGTGGGTGAAATCATTGTAAACAGACACTTCTTACTTTTAGCTCTATCTCCAGTAATAATGTATATCTCCTCAGCTGTTAACAGGTGGCAACAAGTGCTGCAGCTGGCCATAACTTAACACACTCTTGACTCTATTCAGGAGCACTCAGTGCAGACCTTATCAACTGATCTTTACTGGCACTATACAGGAAATATAACTTAATTCAACTAAATGTATCTCTGCAACAAACTGCTCTGGAAAAATCTTCTAAACTTATGGAGCCTGTTTCCTTTATATGAGCCTGGACTGCCCTATCATTTTAATGTGTAGTGTTTTTACTAATCTATATTGACAGTTGCACATTAACATATCATTATTACAAGTCATATAGCTATAATTTTAAGTTATTTAGGTTCTTCCCTTTTTTTCAAATTCCCCCCCCCCCCCCCCCACACACACACACCTTATCTCCTCATCTTTATTCTCCACCTCCTTCCTTCCTTTTTTCTTCTTTGTTTCTTGATTACCTTGCAGCAGCAGATGTTTCTTACCTGGACTTGCAGCTACTTTTTGGCAATTGACTACAGTACAAGGCACTTTCATGGGCCAATATGATTGTATTGAAATTAAATCACCACTTCATTTTATGGTCTGCTCAAATGTTTGGCAGTCTCTCTGGACTAAATTGAAGAAATAAGTTATAGAAGTGCCTTTACTCTTCATGTAGTGACTATAGTTATGGCTACCATAGGTGGACTTAGTAAGTATTTCTCCCACCATGATCATGGCTGGAGTCCACGATTGCCTGCTAATATTTTTGACATCCACTGGAGTTGTGGCTTCACACCCCCACTCCCTACACAAAATCCAAACCCGATAATGACAAAAAGGGAGATCAATGTCTAATTAAATACAGCTGTGAATTGTCAATCAGAAGCTGAGCAAAATCACTGTTGGTAATCCTTACCTAAGGTTGATCACTTGTCACATATGGTAGCAAACCAAGTGTCTGCCCAAATGAGATATCACACACTCTCACACCCAGAGTCTCTCTCTCTCTCTTTCTCTCACTCATGAAATGCTTAATGCAGGTGAGTCTAATTTAACGTAGGAAAACAAGATCAACTCTTACCATACACTATTTCCATATGACATAATAAAGACATTATTCCTTTGCCCCATATGTGGCTAATTGATTGGAATTTATATTTGAAATGTAATAACCATACCTGTATAAAGTCATTACAGTATGTGATACATAGAGTTCTCTGCATTAAAGAAAGATGCTTGCAAAAAAGCCAAAGATTGACTTCTTTACCTGTGAATTTCTCTCTAAATGTTGAGGAACTATGGTCTGTAGCACGGAGAGAGAGAAAGAAAGAGAGAGAGAGAGAAGTGGAATGTCAGGGCTAGAGTTGGGCTTGCTATTGGCTTGGTTTCCTCCCCCTTAGGCAATGGTCTTTTGTAATCTTTCTTCTGGTGCTAACTGCTAACATAGGGGAAGTCCCTTGAGATATAGATATGGTTGTAGGCAATGGGTGAGGAGGGACTCCCCTATGACATCATCGACCAACAGTCCCTATCAAACCAAAAAAGAAAGAGTTATACATATCACTTTAACATTCAGTCCTCATGCACACAATTATGGCATTACAAATATAACATATGACAAGATAACTTCTATAATAATGGTTGCAGCATTAGCTAAACACCTATAAAAAAATAATTGAATATCAATAGTATTATTCCACGAAAGAGGGGGGAAGATCAGGTCAATAAGGTTCTAAAAGAGGTAGTCACTACTCCTTCCCACTCTAAATATACAGGTTTGAGGTAGATTAATATTGATAATAACTCTAAAGGGTATACGGACACACACACACTGAACCAACATCGCATCCGGTGAAGACAGATTGAAGTAGGTGGACAGTACCTCTACGGGGATCAGACAAACACCACACTAGGTTGAAGCAGGTTAAAGTAGGTTGACAATAGTTCAATGGGGACACACACTGGACCAACACCACACTGAGTAGAGGCAGGTTGAGGCAGGTTGAAGTAGGTTGACAATAGCTCTACAGGGACACACACTGGACCAACATCACACTGGGTTGAGGCAGGTTGAAGTTGGTTGACAATAGCTCTACGGGGACACACACTGGACCAACATCACACTGGGTTGAGGCAGGTTGAAGTAGGTTGACAATAGCTCTACGGGGACACACACTGGACCAACACCACACTGGGTTGAGGCAGGTTGAAGTAGGTTGGCAAAAGCTCTATGGGGACACACACTGTACCAACATCACACTGAGTTGAGGCAGGTTGAAGTAGGTTGACAATAGCTCTATATGGACACACACTGGACCAACACCACACTGGGTTGAGGCAGGTTGAATTAGGTTGAGAGTAGCTCTATATGGACACACACTGGACCAATACCACACTGGGTTGAGGCAGGTTGAATTAGGTTGACAATAGCTCTACGGGGACACACACTGGACCAACACCACACTGGGTTGAGGCAGGTTGAATTAGGTTGAGAGTAGCTCCATATGGACACACACTGGACCAACACCACACTGGGTTGAGGCAGGTTGAAGTAGGTTGACAATAGCTCTACGGGGACACACACTGGACCAACACCACACTGGGTTGAGGCAGGTTGAAGTAGGTTGACAATGGCTCTATCGGGACATATTCATGCACTTAAGCAATAATATTCAGGGGCTGCTCTATTATATACTTAAGTATGACCCTGTAGGATGAATAAGAACATGTAAAGATTGTTAACAAATTTAGCCCCATGAATTTCTTTAAAATGTATGTCCAACTTGTGGTGGCAGTTATAGGTAAGGCTTACTACTAAGCATACTAGCTAGTATCTACCAAATCTCCACTTACCAAATTATATTTACAATTTCGAATCCCAAATAAGCTTGGCCTACAGCCTGGAAAGACAGGTGAGCTACATGGATATTGAAAGAACATCATAAGAGTAATGTACACAGTCTGGGGCAGATTAAGAGGGGTGAAGACACTAGCAGAATATAGGGGGTGGTGTATTATTTCAATGTATTTCATATAAACTAACTAGATGCTGTAAATAGACAATATAATAGGTTAAATCATGGAGCTATCATGTACAAGATGGAGTAGAACCTCAGCTAAGTAGGATAGGATTTATCTGAAATAAGTTTTTATACAGTATATTAATTAAGGTAAAATACATTACAACAGAGACATATTAATATAGCATGTGTTGAAAACACGAACAGAACAAGACAATATTGTTGATGATGACTTTAGTTGTACCATTACAACACTCACAATGACCAGGTTTGGTCATTTTATTAAAGCGTTCTTGGGTCATTGTGATAAAAAAAATCAAAAAAATCAATGAATTAGAATCTCAAAAATTGAGGAAAATCTAATCATCACAAAAGCAAATGTGTATTTCTAATCTGGGAGTGGGAAAGCAGGAGTTCAAACTACAACCACTACTAAGCAGACAGTTAATTTTACAAAATACTCCTTTATCAGTGGTATATATATATATATATATGTGTTTTTTGTTTTTTTTGTTTTTTTTTGTGGGGGTGGGGGGTGTAATGGGCAAGTATTTCCCACACCCCAAACAAGAAAGCACAGAAAGAGTTACTAAATTTCATACCTGCAGCAATTTCTTTCACCACAACTACTGGGCCCCCTTGCCACCACAAGGTTTTTGGCTTTCTAGTAATAGTGTCACCAGCAAGACACTTAACTCTAAAGCCTTTTTTAAAAAATTTTTTTTATTATTTTTTTTAATTGTTTTAATTTAAATTATGCCATGGTGGCACTCTGGCCATACAGGAAGTTGAACTATCACACTTTTGTGAAATTATAGCTACTTTGGCGGGAAGAATAACTCTCGGTCAACCCTGACCTTAGTGTCAACCCTGACCTTGGCATCACGTGTGTTTTCTTCTGTAAGGTGTAAGTATGGAACTCTTAACTCTATATGCAAAGCTCTTAGAGGTGGAAGAAGGAATTCGGAAGAAAGAGCTCCACTTTACTTGGGACTTACAGGGTTAGTTGATGTAGTGCTTGTAGGTTGGCAATTTTCTGGCTTCAACTTGTAGCTAAATATCATTCCCAGTTATTATTTTCTTCTTATTAACCCCCCCCCCCCCCCCCCCCCTCCCCACCCAGACTCTTAAAAGGAACTGATTATGCAGAGAACTCCATCCTCAACTCAGCCCTGGTGGCACACCATGCCCTTCTCACTGACTGCATTCTGGTCAGTGCTTGACAAAATTACCTAGTCATTTGAAAAGTTCGTGTGATTTGTGTGTGGTTCATTCATGCCTACCTATCGTGTCTATCTGTCTGTACGTGTGTGTATGTATGTTGATTGTCAGCAAACTTGTAGGGGGCTGGAACACATTAGTTATATGCAGAGGAAAGGAATAGAAAATGCTTTACTCTAACTTCTTCTGAAGTATACACTACTGTCCATAGTTGTCAAGTCATCATTTCTTTAGAGCTGGACCAAAAAATGGCCATCAACAGCTGGTATGCCTGTATGATCTCACTGGAAGTTGCCTTGAGGGCAGTTTTAGGATTGGTCCTTATGAAATGAGGTGAACTTGCTGGCAAAATAAAACTTTATTTTATATTTTAGAAATTTAGTGCATGTTTTTTTTTGGTTTTGTTTTGTTTTCATTTGGAAATGAGAGGCAACAATTTTTACAGTGCAGTGAATTTTTATCAAAGAAGAACAGTTAGAGATAAACAGTTATAAATACTTTTTGACACTCACACAGGATTCGCACAGCTGCCATATCTAATATAGTCACATCCTAGTCGATGTGATGCCACACAATTGGCACATTATGTGGAATGATTGTTTTAATATTGTGATGCACTAAATAATGATAAGCTGATGTAGCGGGTATTTAACCTTGTCGCAGACCTTCTTAAACAAGAGGTATGGTGTGATGGTAACCATCATCATTGTGTGTGTAGAAGAGTGGATATTGGATGACATAATACTTCTGTTCATCTCTGTGCTCGTCTTAAGGTCTCTCTGTCAGTGATGGATTACAGGAGAGATTCATACTCATTTGATGGCAGCAATGTTATATTGATTTTACTCTATAGCTAAGATCATTTTAAAGGCTGCAATCTTAAAGTAGGTCTGTGTGGCTCTTTTATACCCTCTTTCCTAGAAAACTTTATATTTAGTGAGGTCTAAATTATTTTTTCTTCATTATTGTTAGATGCTTCTCCTGATATCCATATGTCAACGTTGTCCAGGAGTCCATTTCAGTTGGAGGAATATAGGGAATGCTAAATTGATGTAAAAAATAGTGCCATTATTGGTGGAATAGTAATTTCCATCCAAAATACTGATGGTTATTAGCATTGCAAGTGTAGAGAATTATGACTTGGTCAGAGAATGACTTCTTGACATGTAATGTTGTTTGTGGTGTTGTAGTGATGGCTTATCATGTGATTTCCATGGTGACAAATGTGACATGCGAGAAGGTGTTATGACATGGTAACTTTCCATCAATACTGTGTTGATGATGATTCCTGTGTTGTTTTGTATAGGGTGATATCACACGTGCAGAATGTGACCACACAGCTACCAAGGCCTTGGGCTATCTGTTGTACAATCCTGAATTTGCCAGGTAAAATCTCTTAGCACTGTGTTAAATAGTTCCCTTCCATTTTCTATTCAGAATTGGTGCGTGCATGTGCTTACACCTTAGTGTGATATGTGAGGTCGTAGGTTGTGGGTGGTTGAGTATGTGCTTGTGTCCTTCAATCTTTCTTAATTATTCTTCTTTTAATCTTATTAAACATATTGTCATTATGAAACTTTCATTGGCTCTTGTTAATTTTTTGAAATTGAGGCATATTTATATATAACCACATGAGAATTATTGAAGACCCTTACCTACCTGAATGCCCCATGATCACATCAACTCTTTAGCATCTCACATGTGTAATGAAGATATTGACCCCCTACCAACCCATATGTCTTGACATACTCAACCCTTTTCTAACTGCATGAGTGGTCGTATAAGCCTTCATGAGTCACCACACACAACCCACCACCCACAACCCACAACCCACCACCCACTTAATGTCCGGTGATCACATGAACCCTTGACCCAGTAAGGTGTCCAGTGACCATATGGAACCTTTACCTACCCACGTTCTAGTCATCATATAAACTGTTCAACCTCCCATGTGGCCGATGATCATATGAAGCCTTTAAACTCCCATGTATCAAACAGTGAAGTATTCATGGAATACATTATTGAATTACGTCCAATACTATTAAATAAATGCCATAGAGTTGATTAGTAATGATGTGACTTCTTCGTGTTCTGCAGGAGGATTTCTGCTGATCAAGTAGAAAATGCAATAAATAGTAAGGATCACTAAATGTGTTTTATTTTTTTGTGATATATGCTGAATTTATTTGTGTCAGAAAATTGCAGGTTGCCATCACAGCTGTGTGGACTGCTGTGAGAAGATGTTGAAAGGCAGGAAGGTTTCCTGATAGTGCTGCGTTTTAACTAATAACCATTGGGTTGTTAATCAAAGAGCAAAAGTAGTGAGTTCAAACCCAACACTCACAGGAAACTTTCCTCTCCTTCAACATCTTCCCACACTACTCCACTCAGTTGTGATGAGTACCTGGAATTTTCTTGGGTGCAAATTCACTGTCCATGGCCTGTCCATCAGCTAAGGGTTCAGATGGGAATTTAGGTGCCAACAACCATAAGATAAGAATCTTGGTTAGCCCTTCTGCAAGCACCTAGCCCGGCTCCAGAAGTTTTCTTGCACTGGGTCATAGTGCTTGTTTGGTGCACAGGCACCCTGACTATGTCATATACACATGACTCTGTTGACAACAGATGCGTGTGACCGAGTTACAGCAGCTACAGAATTTGTTCCTTTTTTTATGCTCAGGATTGTGTGAGGTGATTGATGGGAGATCCTCGTCTAAGACTCTGTGCCGACGAGCACTTTGGTGTCTTGCCAATCAGAACTTCACCCACAGTCAGATGGCTGCTCACGTGGTCACACTGGTCTGCACAGTCACTAATTTGCTAGTATCCTCGAGTCAACCTACCCTCTCAGTTGACAATCAGGCCTTCAACTTATACCTAAGGTGTGAGTTGGAGGGTGTGACCAGGGTTCTGTGGCATGAACATGAGTGACATATCATTGGTATGTAATATGCCATGTGATGCATTGTGTGATGTATCATTTGATGTGTGCAGGTTGGAAAATCAGTGTTCTGTGCAGTTCAGAAATATGGCTCCCACTTGGTATAAGGGGATTGTGGCCAGGATCTTACTGACCAAGAATAGCTCTGTAAGTCACTCTCCTCCTGAACACCACCATTCTCTCTTTCTCCTGTACCTTTCTTCCTTACTCCTCTTCATCTCCCTGCTATCTCCTCTCCCTTTATCTCTCATCCCTTCCTCTCCTCTTACTTCCCTCCCTCCCCACTATCCTCCCTCCTCCCTCCCCCTTTCCTCCCTCCCTCTCCTATCGCCCTCTTTATACTTCCTCCCCGTATCCTTCTACTTTGTATCTCTCTCCTCCCTCCCTCCCTCTCCTTCATATCTCCTTCATTAGCAATATTGCACTGCTTTTACCACATACAAACAGCATTTGAGCAATTCTTCACTACTCCTGCAGTATTGATAATGTCGTGAGTGGAAAGACTCACATGGTGATGCACTGGGCTTGGAACTCTCCGTTCTACCCTGACATCTACATGCATATGTACCCTGACCTTTTCCTGCATATTTAACCTGACCTCAGCATACATGAGTATCTTTATTTCTACATGCATATATACTTTAACCTCTATATGCATGTGTGCAGCTGCAGAAGCGTGGTCTGCAGTTAGCTGTGAGGTATGAGGGGTTTCTTAATGGGAACTCAGAATGTCAACAATGGCTTACTGATACCTTCAGTAATGTAAGTGGTTCATTCAAGGACTGAAGTGACAAGAAGGCAAATGTTGATTGTCCTAGATGTAACACAGTTATAGGTTCCTCTCTATGGCCTTGTGTAGCATACTATATGCGTGTGAGTGGGTGTATGCACGAGCATATGTGCATGTGTGTGTGTGTGTGTGTGTGTGTGTGTGTGTGTGTGTGTGTGTGTGTGTGTGTGTGTGTGTGTGTGTGTGTGTGTGTGTGTGTGTGTGTGTGTGTGTGTGTGTGTGTGTGTGTGTGTGTGTGTGTGTGTGTGTGTGTGTGTGTGTGTGTGTGTGTGTGTGTGTGTGTGTGTGTGTGTGTGTGTGTGTGTGTGTGTGTGTGTGTGTGTGTGTGTGTGTGTGTGTAAAGTAAGGGAGTGAGCACTGCAAAGTTCAGATTAACTACTAAACAAATGTATTTGAAAACAAATGACTATATCTTCCATTCTGTACTTCCCCCCATATTTTCTATTCGTAATTTTCTCTCTATACTTTCTCTCCTGATATTTTCTCTCTGTACTTTTTCTCTGTATACTCTCTTCACATTTTTCTCTATATATTTTTCTTAGTATTGTCTCTATGTACTCTCTCAATTTTCATTGCATTTCTTTACATATTTTCTCTCTGTACTTTCTCTTTGATTCCTCTATATTCTCTCTCAATGTATTTCCTCTGCATTCTTTTCGCATTGTCTCTCTATTTTTTTCTGTATTTTCTCTTGGCATTCTCTCTGCATTTTCTCTCTGCATATTCTCTCTACATTATCTCTCTATTTTCTCTCTGTATTCTCTCTCTGTATTTTCTCTCTGTGTTGTCTCTGTATTTTCTCTTTGTATTTTCTCTTTGTAATTTCTTTCTCTATTTTCTCTTTGTACTTTATTTCTGTATTACATTTTTGCATATTCACTCCCTCTGTCTCTTACATTAGCAAATTTTGACGAGGATGCAAACGCATCTGTCCTGCAAGAATTTGGAGAGCCCTCATGTCCTCAACACGTGGGCACACTTTGTCAATGTTTTAGGAAATGTATGTTTTTTTTATTTTTATTGTATTGATTCTATTATAGTTATTGTGGTCAGTGCTCATTCTTATTTACTTGTTATGTCTTGTTGTGGTCACAGGTACTTCACACACGACGCACTTTCCTGAACAAGATATTAAGTATTGCTGAATTAGTAAGAACCGAACCCATTTCAAATTACTTTTGTGAATGTTATTTTCAATTAGATAATCCCTAATTTATTCTTTATTTGTTTTTACCCTCTTCCCCAACTAAATTCTTATCCTCCCCTCTTTTGCACACACAGGGTTTCTGTCACCAGTCTGTGAAAGTCCAGGTAGCTGCCTACAAGTCTTGGATGGTGCTGATCTCTAAATTTGCTCAAAGTTCTGGTGAGTCCTGGTATAATACACAGTGTTATAATGTGACACAGAGGTTTGTGTGGAGGTGGTCACAATCATTTCAGAAAATATTGCTATCTAATTACCGATCTAGAAATTTCCACCAAAATTTGGCTAGATTATTTGTCTGAGCCTAATAATTTCTGTTTTGCCTTTCTCAGACTTATCGATGTTTATTACTATATGCTGCAGCTTGTGTGCTGATCACAAGCATCACAATTAGATTGTCATTTAAACTCTGGTAATCATAATGCATTATACAGATAACCCGGTGTAATCAATAATCAAGTGTGATCAATTAATCTGTTCATCTTTCAGCTCTAATATCTTTCATTTCCCCTCCTAATGCACACATTATTTTCGAAACATTTTAAAGAAATTCTTTATCATGACTCCATTTCAGGCATATCACTTGGTTTTAATTGGATTACCTAGACACATTAAGCCTGTCCATATGTAAACACACTATCTCTCATGACTTTCCAGATTTGATTTGTCGCAAGTACTTGAGGTTGCTGTTGATGCCGCTGCACAGAGCAGCTCTCAACAAATTCTGCATGCGTGTGGAGGTGGCCCGTGTGCAGGCCTGGTGGCATCTGATAGTCGCAATGGGACCCAACATAAAAGCCCACTTCAATCAGGTGAGCCATTAAGTTAATTAGATGATACATCATCCATATCTGTGTGTTTGAGGGGGGGGGGGGGGGGAGGTGATAGATGAGGGTGCGTTAGCTAGGTACAACCTCCATCTGTGCATGTGTGTGGGGAGGGGGTGTCAGTTAAATACATCTTCCATCTCGGGGTAAATAAATTATTTACACCAGTGGGCCTGTTGCAACTTTGCTGCATGGTATTTTGGGCAGCAAAGTATGTGAGTAGCATGAAGAAATAAAGCCAGCTTCGCTGGTAGCACCTTAAATGTACTTGGTTAGTATTGGTATTCATACTTTTATGCTATGGATTTTTTTGGCTAAACCACAACCATAACAGTAAACATGGGAGGGTAATAACATTCATAGTCACATGAAGTCCACATGCCAAATTTCATACTGATTGGTGTAGCATGTGACTGTAAAGTGTTTTACTCTCCTGTGGGTGTGGCTATATATGTGCTTTGAGTCTTCTTCCACTTGATTGCTCTAATTGACAAATCTGTCTGCGTTATTATGTGATGGGTGTGATTTGATACACTCAAAGTCACAGGTTATTAATACCTTTGTGGTTGCATGGAGACCACATGCCAAATTTCAGTTTAATTGGTTCTAGTCAGTGAAAACGACATGTGTGGGTGTGGCCATGACAAAATCACAAACAATGTCACACCCGCATGTAGTTAACAAAACTCACTTTAGTACTTACAAACCACATGCAAATTTCATCCTGGTTGGTCATTTAATTTGCTTTTGGCAGCCTAAATATAGCCGTGTGGGTTTGGCCATGATGAAACCAAACCCATTACCATACCCATTGACACACCCACATGTCGTTTATAAATTTCACCCGGTTACTTGGAGAATGCATGACAAATTTTGGCCCATCATATTGCTCCTTCAATTCTCTTTTGGCAATACAGATAACTTTTATGGGTGTGGCTATGATAAAATCACACTGATTATCACATCCACATAAGAATATTGATAAATGCTCACCTGATTACTTGGAACTGTATGTCAATTTCAGCTTGAATGGTCCCTTCGTTACATTTTGACAGCCCAAATCATATTTGTGGGTGTGACCATGATAACACCACACCAATTACCACACCCACATGTGGCTATTAAAACTTCAGTCGAGAATTCGTAGGCTACATATCAAATTTCAGTTTGATTGGTCCAGTGGTTTGGCAGTGAAAACAACTAGCACATACACACACATGCATACATATATGCATGCATGTGGGGTCCTACTTAATTATAAGTAGATTGCACAAGGTGTATTGTTGTTCTTTTTAAAAATTTTAAATACACATTTATTTTCATATTGATTGTATTACAATTTGTGTAATTCCATTCTCAGGTCTGTGTTCCATTTCTCATGCTCACTATTGGCCTCACTCCGAAAATGAAACTGAACCAGCTGCTTTCAGTTATTGGCAAGCACCAAATATTTTCACATGACGCGGACTGCAAATCCATCGTCACTTCCAATAGAACTTACGTCAACATAGCAGAAGGACAAAGTGGGGTCAATGTGAAAAATAAACTTCTCATTTTGCGGGACCTGCTGAGAAAGGGGTGTGGTCATTCTCGCATAGCTGCACCCAATCTTGGCATCATCCTCTCTGGTTGTAGTGCTATCCTGCAGTTAATTGGAGAGGCAAAGGATATTCCAGAGAGCATCTTACAGTCACGTGAGTAGTACATGCTACTCCATGTTGGGTTCATATGTTCTTTCGTTCGAAATCATATTCATTTTATTGCATGATCATGTGATCTAAAGAAAGCGGAACAGGTGATATTTATTCCAAGATCATGTGATCTTTAATCTGAATACATTAGATTCTAATTCCGAGATAATGTGATCTGAGATTGTGTGTGTCCATGCATGCCTCAATTAAAAATATGACACCCAAAAGAGTGATGTTTGTTTGTTTACTCCAATAGTAGGCATCAATCTTAACTCACTGCTGTATGAAATGAGATAATTCTCAAAAGAATTCTATCTATACTCACATTCTCACTGGAGCGCTAGGGCTAATGAAATGACTACACTAATCTTCCTGTAATGACTAGAAGGGCAGAAGATTGACGATTCTTGGCTTCAGTGAATCTACACTTCATAGGGTTGATGACCCACTGGTCTGATGGTGAATGGAGTCTGTAAGGTTGACAACCCATGGCCCTACTTAACTCTTGAACAAACCGTCCATTCCATTCTTTCCAGTAAAAAATTCTTTAAAACTGAAATATTTCTGTCACGTTCCTGGGCCATAGGAAAGATTTGTACCAAGTGTTATCAAAAATGGTGAATGCAATAGCCCAGTTTCAGTGATTTAACAAAAGATACTTTACCAAATTTGTCCAAGATAGTGAGAAAACAATACTTGCCCTTGCAGTAGCCTTAGCTTAACCAAAAAAAAAACAGAAAAAAAATCTTTCTCTCATTTATAGGGCCATAGGGAAAATTCATGCTAAGTTTTATAAAAATTAGTCGACCCATCTAGTAGTTTCCAGGCACACACCCTCAGGCAGGTGTAGATAATTATTAGGATAAAAATACAAATTTTTTCAAGTCATCTTATGATCCAATCAATTAGAAAAATTTACTTTAGACTCTGATATCAAAGCATGAAAAATATGCAGTATCAGTGTCAGTGACAAGCTCCTTCCACCCAGCATATCTGAGTTGGAAGCTAAATACACACCCACATTTTTATGTCGACATTACCATCAAAACAGTAACCACATGTGGCATTGTGATACTAAAATAACTGACAATGAATGGCATTTGTCTCCAAATTCCTCTGCACACTATTTCTATTAGATTTTGAAGAACCCACAGTCTTCTCAGGGAGTGTGCTCTCCCTGGACCAAGCCCTCTTCTTCCTTTTCTACATGGATTGCCTCACTGAACACATCACCAAGGACGCAGCCAAGGATTCCAGTAAGTGCCCACCCTTGTTCATTTTGACAGAATGACCACTGGGAGTGAGTTTGATGTTTAGGACGAGTGATTGCATTATGTTTGGGGTCGAAGTGAAACATAATGTTATTGACTATATCAACTTCCTTGAATAGTCCTAGGGGATAAAAACAAAACAAAAAACAACAACCAAAGTAAAGAAGCCACAAACCAAAATTTAATAGAATTGTGCATTTTTTTTTTGATGGACACCCTCACTGAATGTAAATACAAAGTAATTTACTCTTCCATGTGGTCTTCATTGTTTATTTCTTTGTGTTCATTGAGAGAATATTTCAATTGAACACAAACATTTTCAGAAACTTTGCTCCCCTTTCTACTTCCCTATCCCCCCGCCCCCCATTCAAAAAAGGGTAGAAAATAAAATTCAAACCCCAAAAGTAATGGTATTTGATGAATAGATAGAGACTACTAAACTTATCACTTAGGTTATGTACACCAAGCAAATATAAATCTTGGTGCACTGAGGTCTACATGTCATAGAACAATTTTAGTTAGAATTTAACAATACCAATTTTATCTGGATAACATTTCGGATACCTCAAGTTATGGCAGCTATGATTTTTTTTCATTAATAAAAGATGAGTTTTAATCTAAAGAAAATGTGCTACAACTTCTTGGTAAGGAAGTATCTTGCTTAGGATTTTTTTACCCAGATTGGAGCACTATCCCCTGTCTACTTATTATATTGCGCATCCTAATACAGGAAGAAACCTTTGGTCCCTCCATATTATTTACTGTCCAAATTCCCTTATTGGAAACAATGAATATTGGAACTAAAAAATGATATTAAGAATATTTGAATGGGACATAGTGACACATAGTCATGTGATAACACCTGACCAGTTTATAACTACCAACCATTTTGGTACTGCAGGAACAGACTTAAACAAGGTCCTCCACTGCATCATGGCATGTGTGATCAAGTCTCTTGCTGAGTCTCAGAATGCTGACCAGGCTCCCATTAGCACTATGACCTGCTGCAGACGACACTGGTCTGTGGAGATGTTACTGCATCTGATGTCCCTGGGGTGTGTACAGATGCTATGCGATGTTGCAACACAGCAAGAGTTGGAGTCTGCCATGGTGTGTCTCCCTTACCAGCTGTGCTCGAGTGTACGTGCGAGGGGGAGAGTGTCTGGAAGAGACTTCTCTTGCTTCTCGTTGAGCTGAACAGGTGCAAGAATAACAGGTAAGATGAGGACATAGTGTAATATAGTAGGACATAAGAAAGCCATGGAAGAAGTTTTGGCTCTATATGAATCATCGACTCACACCCTTGTGGTGAACAACACATGTTTATCTTTCACACTCACTTACATCATACACTCACACGCACATCCCCACACCTACACACATATATGCACACACTAGGCACACACACACCACGCACCAACTCATACACAACACACACACCAACTCATACACAACACACACACTATCACACATGCTATACACTCACATACATTCAACTCCACACTTACACACATACCTGCACATGCACACACATATACTTACACACACATACAAGCACACACACCATACTCACACACTCACATATACACCACACACACCCAAACATGCACATGCACACACACATGCACACTACTACCACCACCACCACCACTACACCACACCACATTACACCACACCCACACACATACACAGTATTAACTCACCAGCTAATCACAGATAAAGTATAAATAAATCTTTTATTTGAGATGGTCTGGATTGAAAATATTCGTTGCCACCAAGTTAATAATCGAACTTCACACTAAATTAGTTAAGCTTATTGGATTATAATAGACCTTCTTTTCAATGCATTTTTTTTCTATGCTCTAGTGGCAACCAGTTTCATTATTAATTCCCATTATGCCACCACCACCCGTACCAGCTATAGTGCGTTTGTCTTAAATATAGTACTCCTTCTTTTTGATCACTGCTTGCATTGGTTATTCATGTTGTTTCAGTTGCTATTACCTAGTTATTCTTTTGTCCTCATATTTTTACCCAGTTACACTTTTAACTAATTACACAGTTGTCTAGTTATGCCATTGCCTAGTTGCATCCTTATCTTACTTCGATCATCTTAGTTATGCAGCTTACCCAGTTGCTATGAACGCTGCTCATTGTAATGACAAATTAAGGGTTTCTTGTTGTTGACTATTTATGCTGCTCACTAATCAATATGTTGCTAGCTATTCTGTGGCCTACTTTTTATGTGGCCAAGTTGCTCTGTTAAACTGTTGCCTAGTTTTTCTGTGACCTAGTTACATTCTTGTCTAGTTATGCTGTAGTCTAGTTAAGCTGTTGCCTTACATTGCTGCTTCGTTATGTTGATGCTTAGTTATACTCTATTATACCTCACTCATCTTGGTTTTGCATCTTACATAGACTTAGTTACCTTGAATGCTGCTCATTCTAATGACTAATGGGATGTTCCCTGTCCTTTGTGCAGGACAACCTGGAATAGTATTATCCAGTGCTTGAGAGTGATTCGTCACAGTGTGTTGTATATTATTCCATAGGATCTGGCTGAATTGCAACTGGATGAAGTTGGTCGACATGGTGACATCCATATCCCAACCCTCTGACATCCTCTCTAACTACTTTTTCTTATCCAGCCAATTACAAAATATAGCAACAGAGGGATTTGGTCTTCACTTATCCTTATGTGGGCCACTTTGGCAATGTTGTTCACAGGCTTTGTATCTGAGGTGAGTGTGTGTATGTGAGTGTTGTGGGTATTTCATTGGTGGGTTGGGTGGGGGGGGGGGGGGGGGGGGGGGGTGAAGGGAGATGAAATGCCACAATAATACTGCTGTATATTCCATTTTATGGTGTTTTTTTTTTATTACATTACTTTATGTGGGCATGTGTGACCTCTCTCCTGATTCTTGTTTGTAAGTTAGGGAAATGACGTAGACATGCACTCAAACTCCCTCACATCCAGGCACTTCTTACACTCGGGTACGCCCATACCAGGGCACCCCCACCTACAGTACACCCCCTTCCCTCCCTATGCTGCAAATAGAGGGACCCTGTGCCACAACACCACCATGTTTGCTACGCTACAGCATTTCTTTTGCTGTTTTTTGTTGTTGTTATTTTCTTCTTGTTTCTTACTAAATTTAGCTAGGATCAGACTACCCTGGCCGGATAAGGGGATTTTTAAGCATATATAATAGTAAACAAGTAAGTGGATGAGCAAGTTCATTAACTAAGGATATTTCCCTCAACACCTACCATCAAGAAGCTTCAGTTCTAGTACATTC
This sequence comes from Lycopodina hypogea, assembly GCA_963969325.1. Taxonomy (NCBI): domain Eukaryota; kingdom Metazoa; phylum Porifera; class Demospongiae; order Poecilosclerida; family Cladorhizidae; genus Lycopodina; species Lycopodina hypogea. The sequence goes on from OZ017788.1 coordinate 1,482,522, forward strand.
CTTTCTTAACAACTTTTTTAATGCAAGACAAGGCATTATTGGAAATACTCTGATCGCTTCTGTGAATTTTGTCTATTGTACAATGTTTGCACATATAGTATCATTAGCTAAGGCATGTCTGTATGGTAAAGTTGATAGCTTGTTCAATAGCAATGCAAATTAATGAGTTTATTAATTCTTTGTGTTTGGATTTAGTGCTAGTATTATAGTGAACAACCAAATAAAGTCTTTTAATAGATTTCATTGGCATGGATGAACTAAGTAGCAAGAGCATGATATAGTTGATTGTATGTTTGGCTTGTGGAATTGAATTGAACTTGTTGCATGTTCAAATCACGTCAGGGTGTGTGGTGTGTGGTGTGTGGCCTATGGTAATTAATTATGATAATACAAAATATCAATATTAATCAACATAGGTCAATGGTTTTAATCAATGAAAAGTTAGTCCACTACAGTATCAGCATATGCAATTATGCATGGAAGCCGAGTTAGCAAAAAACAACAACAACAAACAATGGAGATTGTTGTTGCCGGATGGTATTAGTGAGATGTGGCCACCATGTTTCCCCTACCCATCCTATACCCCTTACTCCTGTCCTAACCCCCACCCCCACCCCCCCCTCCCCCCCAACAGCAAATATTTGTACATTCAAGCTGGCTGGGATTTATCATTGCGTCTACATAAAATAACATTCTTCTTCTCATTCACAGTTTTTTTTATTGTTGAGCATTGTCCTATCCAACAGCCAACAGGCTGTTAAGAATATGTGAATATGTAAACAGTATGCTGAAGCAGGAATGTTATCATGTTGCTGTTAGCAATATGTCGAAATAACAGTATCGTGATGTTGCTGCTGCAAATTGTTGAAGCAACAGTGTCATGATGTTGCTGTTGCAATATATTGAAGAAACAGTGTTATGAAGTTGCTGTAGCAAATGTTGAAGCAACAGTGTCATTATGTTACACATACAAGAATTTGATTTAGTTTAATGGATCAATAAATAATCATTATTTTAATCTAGTAATATGAGTACTTGAAAGAGCTTGCTGGTATTGAATTTGAATAAGTTGATGAAGATTTTATAAATTTGTGCTTTTTCATTCACCTTAACAAATGAATAACGCTATCCAATAGTTTCCTGTAGGATTATAAGTTGATCAGAGCTTTTTCAGAGTATGACACCATTAGTGTTCTTGTCACTAATACATGCATATATGCATATGACTATTTACTGACATTCATGTGTGTATGTATGTTATTGTCCACATCAGACCAGGACTATCAACCATGGGTCAGCTCAGCATCCGGACTTCAAAGCCGCTCTGCAGATCACCAAATTTCCCTTTGATTTTCTCTTTTATCATGCAGACAAGGTATATTGTAGAGGATGGTTGACAGTAAGGTTATCTGTGTACAAACTCACTGGCTGTACACAATACTGGGATGGAGTATGTCTATAAAGCTCTTTGGGACACACACACTTGACCAACACCACACTGGGTTGAGGCAGGTTGTAGTAGGTTGACAATAGCTCTAATAAGATACACACTGGAGCACAATTATACTGGGTTGTGGTTGGAGAGATATAGAAAAAGTAAAAAGATTGTTTTGTCATCATCATTGCTACATATGTGATGTTGTGTACTCTTTAGGATCAGTTGGCCCACCTGTTGGACTTGTGGCAGCAATTGTATGATGTCGTGCTAATTCACATTACAATATTGGTGGCTGATCCCACCTACTGCCCACACCTTGTTATCATGGCTGTGACCACATCATGCTTGCAGCTGCACCACGTCGACATATTTGATTCACTGGTTACTGAAACGCGCATTTTCAACTTTGACCTTTATCACAATAGTGTGGCAGTTTCTTTGTCATTTATGCTCAGTAAGATTAGTAACTCCAAGGGTCAGAGGTCAGAAGTGAGGTCTCTGTGCATCCAGAAGCTCTTAACATTGCTATCGTGGCAACTGAGGATGTTTCACGAGGAAGCAAGCATGGCAAGTACAGCATGTTGTTGTTTTTTTTATTTTTTATTTTTGTTTGTTGATTATTTGTTGTCATATTAAGTCTATGGGAAGGAAATGCAGGTAGGGTTATGACATGATTATGCACAGTGATTTCATGGTGTTCTTATCTTGCAGAATTGTCTCATTGCAATAAACAACTTCGGCTTACTGTTGTGTTAATTATGAATAATTTAGTTGACCAAAGTTTTGTCATATTTTATTAGTAAAAAAGTTACCCTGAGGATAACAGGAGGGACACTCCTTTTGACCACAGTCACCCACCTATGCAACTAGTCCCACTTCAACTAGTGATTAATTTCAACTGCTACATGTGATATGGACAAGGGAAATCCTTTGGAGTTCATGTGGATGCTTCTTCACCACTGGGAATAAGCTGGCGATGCTTTCTTTTTATTCTATTTATTAGTTCATGCATTCTTTATTTAATCCATATATTAAAATTCATACATTTATTTTTGTGAAAAAAAAACCTATCAATGGTTTAGATGATGGTGATCAATCAGTTGCATATATTTCTCATAAATTATAATGGCTAGCTTGGCAAGTAACACAACCTCCTTTAGGTTGGTTTGAGCAGGTATTCTGTTTCCCTGGATATCAAGGAACATGGCCTAACTACAGCAACAATTTTTTTACACTTCCTTATATGTAAGGACCAGCCTCCAACCAAAGAGACAGAGAAGCATCCAGACAACAAGCTTTCCTAATTAACAGCTCTATAAATTGTAATGACATTAGAGTGTGGGCTGAACCCTTAGATTAGTTATTGTTAGGCAACCATTTAATTTAATGCCATTACTTATGTCCATTGAATGTTAATCAGCTTTGTGTGTACTCACTTATAGTGTTGTTATGTGTTTGCATTCTCATTTTTGTGTTATCTTTGATGTGGCTCAACCCACCAGGAGTTTCTACTTAAGGGAGCTCCTGAGTGGGAGAGCCAGATTTCCCCTAATGTGCATTTAAGTGATATAGTTTTAAACCTATTAAACTTGAAGGTGGCTCAAACTCTACCTAGCACGTAGGATTATCTCTGGTGGCAGCACTGAGGAAACAGAGGCTTAAAATCCTCTTGACCTCCACACATGGTGGCAGCGGTGTGCGTATCTTCAGTCATCAAGAACAATAGCTAATTACTTAGCCACTAAATTAATATAGATTTAATTCTTTATTGTGATATCTACCATTGGTCTAAACCCTAATCTGGTAGAATGAATACTAGAGGAAAGAAAAAGCTGGATGAAGAGCAAGAGCAGTACTTTGAATTGCAGGACAACCTTCAGTCTACAAGCTTTCCTACGACCACAACTCAGGGACAATTAGCAGATATCCTATCCCAGCTAGTGGTGACCCAGCAGCAAATGGTACAGCGAAACCAGCTGACAGAAGAAAGACTGATGCAGCTACAGGAAACTCAGTGGGCCAGGGAAAGGCAGCAGGTTGAAAGGTTGGCTCAAATGGAAGCTGACAGGAAACAGGAAGAGAGGGAAAGACGGAAGCATGAAGATGAGCATTGGAAGATGCAAATGGAAAGAGAAGATAATAAGATGGAAAAGAACAAAAGAAGCAAGCTGGCTGACAGGATCACACCTTGGACAGACTCGGAGCACCCAACTGCGTACCTTAAGAGGTTGAGGATATTATGCAGGAAGCTGGAATTGGCAAGGAACAGTGGCCTAGCAGATTGATTCCCCTTTTGACAGGAAGAGCCCTGGCTGCCTACACTTATAATGTTCCAAGAGATGCCATTGCTTCATAGCCATACTTTAAAGAAGAACTCTTGAAATCATTAGGCATGTCAATTGAAAGATGCCAACATGAGTTCTGGAGGATGCAGAGAAGATATTCTGATTCTTGGCAACTAACAGCAAGAAGGATTGAGACAATGGTTGATAGAATGGCAGATTCTTGTACCACAGTGCAGGAAGTTAAATATATGATGTCATTTAATAAATTGTTGTCGTTATCCCCTGCAGATGATGCAGAGTATGTTAGGCTGAAGAAACCCACATCCTTGATAGAGGTGGCTAACTTGTTGGATGATAGGCAGGAAGCTCGGAAAGAGAGACTCCACAACCACAGACCAGGATATGGTTGGGGCCAGCAGAACGATAAGATGCAACCCTTAGAGCTAAAGCATCAAGACAATCCACCAACAACAAGATATACTCATCTTCCTCCACGACCTGAGTCTTGGGTACCCACCTGCTATGGATGTGGTATGAAGGCCATAAAAAGCCTGATTGTCCAACCAAGGTGTCGTTGATTGTAACTAACAGTACTCAGCCAGATATGTATGTACAAGGCATGGTAGGAAGTGAAACTTGTTTGATGAAAATTGACACTGGGGCTAGTATGACTGTTGTAAACTCTAGTTTGGTACAACCTGAACAATACACAAACAAAAACGTGAAATTAACTGGGTTCAGTGGTGAGAGTAAACATGTTCCCTTAGTAAAGGTTTGGTTGACTTTTGGGGAATATTGCATGAAATGTACAGTTGCAGCAGTAGAGAATTGTTCAGAGCAGGTGCTCCTTGGCATGGACCTTGGGTTGCTAGAGTACTTGTTAAAGTTGGAAAAGGAACAGAAGGATGAGTGTAAATTATTGCTAACTAGAGCAGAATGCCAGAAAGAGGTTGAATTGAATGAGACTGACAGAGAGGCTGACCTAGTTTCAGGTGCTGAGCCAATTCCCATGGATCAGATATTTGATTTCCATGATGAAATATTCTCTGATGAACCTTTGCATTCTGATCAGGTGCAGACTGTGCCAGATGGTGCAGGTGAATTGTTGCCTATTCCTAATTTAGTACAGGATCAGGCAGATACTGAGCTGCTTAAAATGGAACAAGAGGAAGATGAGACCTTAGCAACCATTAGAGCTCAAGGGAATAAAAACGGGAAGGGATACTTTGGAGTCAAGGGATATTGAGGTATTTACTGGAGGAAGAATCAGGCCAGATGAGAGACAGAATTGTTCTCCCTGTAGTAAGGAGGAACCAAGTGTTACGACTTGCCCATAGCAATAGATTGGGAGGCCATTTTTCAGTAAGGAAAACAAAGGCAGCTATACAAAAGCTATTTACGTGGCCCGGGATTACCAAAGATGTACATAAATGGTGCAGTGCATGCCCAGATTGCCAAAAAGCTAGCAAGTCTAACCCTGCCAGGGCCTCCTTACAGCCACTCCCTGTGATTGGAACACCATTTTCTCGGGTGGCCCTTGACCTTGTAGGACCACTCCCTAGGACTTCGCGAAGAAATAGGTATTTGTTGACATGCATGTGTCTTGGATCTAAGTATCCAGATGTTGTTCCCATTAAGAATGTTGAGGCTACAACAGTGGCCGAGGCCATGATAAATATCTTTTCGAGAATAGGTTTACCAGTAGAACTCTTAACAGACCAAGGGTCAGTCTTTATGAGTAAACTTATGAAGCAGCTTTGCAAGTTGTGTGATATAAAGAAGTTAAAAACCTCTCATACCACCCCCAAACAGTGAGTGCCAGTAATAGTTAAAAAAAACCCAGACAGATGATAGCAGCTAATACGAGTGGTAGTTCCATAGTTCTAGATGTGGAGCAGCTTCAGGACCTATCGGAGGATAAAACTGGTGATTCTTCACCAGCCATTGGGGTGAAGGGCAAGATCTGTGACTTCGAGGACCCCCTAGGTGAGGTCATTACATGCAGTCGTCCAGTGGATGTGATCTATCCAGTGCCAGATTGCTCCAATGTGGTGCAAGCCTCCAGTGGAGGTGTGTCTGATGCCACTGCGAAGCCTGACACAATCACACTGTGTAGTGATGCCCCTGGACAATCTGACCACACCCCTCAAACTTTTGATGTACGTGAGGATGTTAAGCAGCCAAGAAATGGATTTAGTGCAGGGATCCTGAAGCATGAGTTTGACATGCCCTGTTGTGCCAGACAGGGGAAGAGACGCCGGGTGAAGTTTGCCCATCAGATTGACTACTTCAAGGCTGATAAAAGAATTTAATCCACTCCTGAACCAAGTTTCATACTTGTAACAGAACAGTAAGTTAAATATTCACCTGAAGAGCCTGACGAACACGCTGGCTAGGGTTGCAACAATGGTGATCTTCAAACTACACACTCAATACGATGTTATGCATTTGCTAGTACTAGTATCACTCTATGCATTTGTATATAAACTACTCTGGACTTGATAAAAGACGATTATATATATATATCATGTTGTCATTGATGAATGGGTGGGTTTTAGAGATAATGTTGTTTAAGGGTTTTTGGTTGTAATCATGAGAAAGATAACTTTTGAGTGACCAAGCAGGAGTCATAGTCAATTACAAGCTGATCATTCACCCCTCCCCCCCCCCCCCCCCCCCACACACTTTTCCATTTATTTTCCTGCCATCCCTGCTCAATCTGTATTCCTGACCACTCTCTCAAGGTTCCATTATGACTTTCAGATCGTTTCTGTTATCAACTGTTCTTGGGTAGTGGTCAGTGGGGTATGTGGTGTTGTGGTGGTACATGTTCTGTTTTGTGTTGGGTGAGGTGTGTGGTTGAGGTGGTGGATGATGATGATGGAGTCGGCTGCTGCTGGTGGAGGCGAGTGTCTCTGACCATTTTCTTCTTTGAGGAGGCTTGCCTCTGTTGCTTGTAGTTGGTGAGGTTGCTCATGGTGCTTATGTATACGGTTGAGTGGGCGTGTACCACTTGGGGAGGAGCATCGGAGACCAGATCCTCGATGGTGTCGGTGGTGCAATGGAAGTCGCCAGAAGTTTTTATTCTCAGGGATTCATAGTCATTGACCAGCATGCTGGTAAGGTCTCTTTCTGTCTGTCTGATGATAGCCTCAAACTCTGAGTTCACATTGGAGTGTGACTGAGTGTTGGCATGACAACTCACTTTGATCCTGAGCCCTCTTGGAGTGTAGTTGTTTCTCAGTTTTCAGGTGTTCTGGAGTGGCTGTACACACAGCGTCTTTCCTGCTGTGAAATTTAATGTTTCTCCTTGCCACCCTCTCTCTCTCTCTAACTATTAAATGCACACTACTCTGTACCTTCTATGCAATATAAATGCCTAATGAATGAGGTGTGGAATGAGTGGCCGCCTTTCTCCGCCAGATCATCCAAGGCTTTGAAGTTGTCATCATTGTTCGCATAATCTTCATGTTTCTTACTCTTTAGGTGCTAAACATGCATGCACACGCACGCACACATCACTGTAAGCATATCTGACTTGGAAAATAGTACAAACCATAAATCATTGTATTAGATAATTAGTTCATGTATACGAAATCCTACACTTACAAAAACATAGAAATCAAAAATAATAGGGCACCTTTTAAAAGGTGTTTTGTGTGCTATCGCCATGGGAGCAGAGTTGCCCACACACACTCCCACATGTAGTTTCCTCTCCCCAACTCACCATGTTCAAGTCTTCGTATCTGGTCATATCTTCGTATCTGGTGGCACAACACTCGCAGTAGCCATGTCTCTTCTTCACCGCAGAAGCTGTGGCCATGCCCCCCACAGCCTGAACAGCCATTGGCACAGACACTGGCAGCTCTTGTGTCAGTCTAGCTCCTGTAGCCCGTGAGGGTTGGGCCAACCTCAAACTCCCACCACTTCCCCTGGGCACGTCATATGGGCAGGCGTGTGGGGTAAAATCACTCAAGGGGAAAGGCCAGACATCTGTCTCATGGACGAGTGGGTGGTAGGCACGGGAGAGGTCATCAATCTTCATAAAGGGCTCCTTCAGTTGGGTTACTATGGCAACATGAAGACAAAAACCAGACAATGGCAATTCTGAGCAATAATCAACAACTTTCCACTATGTCACTATAAAGAGTCAAGCATCCAATGGAGCGGCTGATGCAAGAGAAAGAGAGGTAGGTGTTTCATCATGGATTATAATGCACACCATAGCACCTCCCATGTATTGTAAAATTTTCAGCTACGTTTCACATGTGTGTGTGTGTGTGTGTGTGTGTGTGTGTGTGTGTGCGTGTGTGTGTGTGTGTGTGTGTGTGTGCGTGTGTGTGTGTGCGTGTGTGGGCTGTATGGTTAAATTTCAACTCATTAGATTACTCACGGCTCGAATGACTCTGGCCTATTACAAGTTGAGGACATACAAGTAGCACAACATAAATTATTATCACTTTATCAGGTTACTGCAAGACAGCTGAGTCAAACAAGTGTGTCTCTGGTGAAACACATTCACTGATGTGGCACACAAGAGGAGAACAGGGAAGTTTCATAATGGAGGACGGAAAGACAGGCATACAGCACAATAGGAACAGAGCAGACTTGTAATATAATATAATATAGTATAATATAATATAATATAATACATGTGGTGTCTTTCTAATGCAGGCGGAGGGTAGGATACTGGATTATTTCTGGGGGTGGAAGTTTAATGACATAGAACGTTTTGATGGGGAGCATGCCCTAAGGAATCTGGAGGCATAAACCCCACCCCCCCTCCCCCAATCCCGAATGATGGTGTTGAAAACTTTGTACTCCAAAATGAATTCTGATGTGGTTTTGGGTGGCCAGCCAACCATAATTACTTCATGTGCTCTATAGTTCATAAGCAGCTATTACACCCACATGTTCTTGTGGTGGGAGGGGGGTGGGGGATGATCCCAGGGATACCCCTCACTTCTCTCTCTCCCTCTGTATGAGATACTAATATAATGTATCACCAATGATCTCTTCTAAATGAAGCAGTCCCAGGGTCCATCAGGTCATGGAGCTGCTAGTTGGCCCATGGAATAGGTCAGAATCTCCTCAGACATATGCTGCCATGTGCCATGGAGCAGTGCAGAGTGTTCACTGCTCACAGATATTACAATGAGACCAACTGTCCCACTAGGACAGCATTCAAGTCTACTAGTGTCCCTCTACTGGAGCTCATCAACTACACACATTCACTTGGTCCCAACATGTCAAACACCAGCCAAGTCCACTAGCTGTGTAGTTGATTAGGACAGTGCAGCAAGTGCTCCAACACTAACTGCCACATCAGTGAGTGTGGAACACCGAGTAGAGAATGACCCCCTCCATTATAACCTCCAGACATATAGAGATGGTCCCCCCTCATCGCACACAAGTCTTACATCCATAGACCATGCTATGCCTTACCTCATCAGTCTTAGATCCATAGAGAAATTTTAACCATTACCACATCCCGATTTGATCAATGGAGCAAGTCTACCCCTTACCACATTAGTCTTAGATACATAGAGCAAGTGGAACCAATGTCAATAGCAAATAATGGGTTTAGTTTCATTGACCTAAAGAAGATCCGAGATCACATAAGACCATTTCCAGTTTTCTCGGTATAGGATATTTATGAGTGAATACAAAGCTGCTCTATGGTGAAGCTACATACCACAATATTTAATCACTCTTGATGAATAATGTACAGAGGGAGAGCTGTGACTAATGTGGAGGAGATAGTTCCAGAAAATTTGGGAGCTTTGAATAAAGGTAAAGAAAATAGTGATAACAAATACATCCACAGACCACCAGCCACTGCACACACTCCCACATTGGCTGTTGTACAGGGTTCATGTGGTCCACAGTCTTGCTGACCTCAAGTAGGGCAGACTGAGTGCTCTACACAGTGTGTGGTCCACAGGTTGAATGCACTACTCCAACTATTATAATAATTAGATAAGAATGTGTAATCAAATACAATTACTGTAATTTGTACGTCAATTAAGATAATTCTAATTGAAATCAGAGTGGACAGACAAAATATGCACATACACACAAAAAAATTTTTAAATCCTCATTTCGTGGCTAGTAATAAAAGAAAAAGTCAAGATTTAGTGTTTCTCGAAAAAGTACAGAAACAAGAAAAAGTCATTCTAACTAAGTCTTGAAACAAGGCATGACCACTTGATTAGTAAGTGCCTAATTCTACATCCCCAAATCACTGCGTCTAAACTACATCTCAAGTAGTGTTAGAAAATGTCGCTAGTTGTTGTTTTTTAATATTACTATTTACTATTATCTAGAGTATACAATTTAAGGATTATTCCTTTTTGGTATAATAAAAAGAAACAAAATTTTGTAAAGTCTTATTGAGGCAGTGATTTAGTTGGGTAATGACTTTTATCTTGTTTTCCATTTTCCACACCATTTGGGGTAACCATAAATCTTTTTCCTTTTTTTACACACACACACACACACATATATATATACATATATATGTGTGTGTATATATATATATATATATATATATATATATGTGTATATATTTTTTATGCCTTTTTACTTATGAACACTTGGTATTGTGGGGAGTGAGGGTAGCATACATCCACAAGTTAGCTCAAGAATGGATTTTTTAACTATGTAATTGCTTATAGTTTGGAAACACCAAAGTTTGTTGCTAAAACTAATTGGTTATAACTAAGTGTTTTTACTGTATGGAAACCCTGTAGTTACAACTAAGCTATTTTACTATATAGAAACCCAAAAGTTGCAAATATTATCACAACTTTAACCTCACCTTAAGTGTTCTAAACAATTATTTTCCTAGTCATAAACACTATGTTTTAATAAATATTGTAGTAATTATTTGCCATAGGTCTTAGTGTGGACTGCTCTTGTAATCACCGGCATGTATAGGAGTAATACAACTAACTTTGTGCTTTACAATACATTTATACACAGAGATCATAGTGACAGTTGGATAGTCATGAAATGACCATTCCAGCTGTGTTGTCTCATTCAAATAGGACTAATTTGTTTTATGATAACATTCCCTTCAATTATGCTAATGGACTTCTACAATTTCCCATGAGCATACAGAGGACTTGTGTGTTCAAAGTCTGCTCTAGTGTACCTCCAGCAAGTATTGGAATGAACCATGACAAATTCTCAACTCTCACTAATTCCTACAACCCAGGGTACAGCAGTATCAACTACAATCAAACTTAAAACTGGACAATGCCAGTATACGCCACGTGTAGTTGTCTCGAAGAGTGAGATATATCCCACCCTCTGATGGGGATAGACAAATACGTAGACTTCATTACAAATCACTCATCTAAACACGTCACTCAAGCAAACGCTACTTATAGCCACACCCTTCTTCCTTCTCTTTGATTGCACAGCAACTGCATGTGTGACTTGCAGTAGCACTCACTCATGCCCTTGTCACTGACTAGCCAGTTCTACTTCTGCTGTTAGGGATGGAAAGAAAAGGAGAATTGTTTTGACAACGGAATAAGGAAGACTTAACACCAACAGTTTCACATGCAGACACTGCAATGCTGTCAGAGAGGGAGTACCATCAGCAACCATCTTATACAGCCACAAGCATCCACCACAGTCAGTGGTTTAGATGGCAGCCCTGATAATGCACTCCGTGAGGGAACACAGCCATGGCTCTGACCACCAACTAAATTTAGTGATATAGTTGTGCATAAGCATTGACCACATTCCATGTTAGAACTCATCACACTTGATGCCACATGCTGTCCCCATCAGTATTGACTTTAGTAAGTGGCTGGGCAGGAGATATTCTCATTGCCACTTGAGTCATCTGATCATTAGAGTTGTCCCAACACACATGCTCCCCACCTGTTCACAACACTGACCTTATTCTGTGTGTATACAACAGTATGCACAGTGGAGACCAATATTACTACCAAAATACTTTGGGAGAAAATACACATATTCCTCTTCATTAAAGACTTCTTTATGGCTGATCCTAGAGCACACACAGTAGTGCATGCCACACCAAGCTGGGCAACTCCTGCTTATAGCTCCTAACACAACAACCAGCAAACAATCAACATTCAGGGTTGCCTACTCTTGCAATGCTGCTCTCTCCTTTGGTTGTCTGTGTGGGCTGGAGGCAGTGGCTTGAACTTTCAAAGCTGAACCATGGTGTTCTCTGGAGATAGAACTTTTGTCCCAAAGTTCCTGGCCACCTTTAGAACATCAACTACCTTCTTGCCACCTTGCTTCTCAAACTACACACACCACACACACACACCACACACACACGGACACACCACACACAAATGAGCTACTATGCAAACAAAAAAAATAATGATTTGTGTCAACATAATATTCAAGCACTTGGCAATGGGGCACGTTCTACTCATGCACAGCTACATAGAGACAGTTGCTAGGCTACATGATCAATTCATGTCGCCAAATAATTAACGCTACCTAAATCTACCCATTACCTCCTCAATCTACCCTTTACCTCCTCAATAAAAATAAAAGGAGGGGGAAGCTGTAATTAGATGGTTCCGCACAGTCAGCAGATTGAGAGTCCATCTGCATATAGCTCTAATTCTGGGAATAGGCACTGATTGGTCTAGTTAACTCACAGACCATTCAGACCACAGAAATGTTGGCACATACCACACAGTGGTCCTGGTGGTGATGTCTGCATGGAAGTGGGAAATAAAATACTTTTGTTTTTAATAATGAATAGCTGGGGCAACTTGGGTAATTTTGACATAGTGAGGCCAGGAAGTGGGTGTGACTTTTTTGTTTCACATTCGAGATGTTATGCAGTACTAGCAGAGAGAACCAACATCCCCTGGGTATGTTAGAGTAGACAGCTCAGTCTTAAACACCTTCAACAATGGACAACTAGTTCAGGTCTTCTGCCTCTCAGATCAGTTAAGGAGATTGTGCTGTGCACCCAATGATTGTTTCAAAATACAAGTTTGTACTGCCCACGCAGCCCATGATTAGTACTGGGCCACTGCCAGTATTGGAATGAGCTCAGTTGTTCTGATGTTGGTCAGAAAAGCTTCCAATTCACAGCATTCTACCTCAGCTAGAGCTGCCCATCTGTGCTCCTTGATAAATGCAAGGGTGTAACTAGTGAGTAGCTCAAAGTGCCCCAGCATCCCCCCCCCCCCCCCCCCCCCTCCATCCCTCCTCTGGAAAACTGGAACTATAATTCAATTTCTTGTCAAGCAGGAGACAAGATCATCAGCGTAGAAGACATGTATTGCATAATGGGGAAGGACCCATTTTTCATTAATTATTCATGAGACGTCTATTATATACATAACTTCATTGTCATTACCTTTAATTTTATTGCCAAATGAAAGCTTGGTTCAAATGCTTTCCAATGATATACATTATGACATATGTGTCCCACTAAAGATAATCCCAAAATTCAACCAACCACCTAGCTTAAGAGAGTATGTGCTTACAACCTAAGAGTGTTTTAAGTGGTCATATAACCACAACAAGATTTCTAAAACCCCTTATTATTTTATAGCTAAGTGGTAAAAACTATTGATCTCAGTACTTATAATAGCTGTTTATTTTACACTTAGAGATACTGTATAAGAAGAGCTACAGAATGATGTACATATAAGTATATTTCCTAAAATTTTCACAAAGATATAGGTGCTTTTAAACCGAAATTTTTTTTACAAAGATATAGGTGATTTTAAACTGAAAATTATACATTAACAGGAAATCATATTTGCTCTGAGAAATCAACATGGCCTCCATAGTGCACCTTCCTCACATCCATAACCCAACAATGGAGCATCCAAATTGCTTCATATTTGAAAGACAGCTTCTACAAATGTTGTGCAACTATATAAGCAACAAAAACAGATAACCACACTGTCATGATAATTAATGAGTTGTGGGTTACTTCCCCCTCAAGTCTTAATCTACATATTTGCAGCTCAGGATGACAGTAAAGTAGATTGTCTGTAGATTTTCCAAGTCATTATGCCTCTCTGTAGGCGTACAACTACATATCCATTGATATTAATTCAAATTGCATGCCATTTGAGTATCGTTTTGAAAAAATCCCACCAAAAATGCATTTCGAATCCACAGTTGCACAAATCCACAGACAATTTTGGGGTCAATTTTGGGGTCAATTTTGGGGTCAATTTTGGGGTCAATTTTGGGGTGACTTCAATTGAAATTACTTACTGAAGTTAAGCACTGTTAGGCCTGCTCAGTACTTGGATGGGTGACCACCTGGGAAGGCATATCTTGTAGGTGGTTCCCCTTTCTTTCTTATTCTCCCCCACCCTCTGCTCTCTCCTCTCACTTTACCGCAAAAGGCGCAATTTGATGCGCTAAATTTGAAATTTCTCAATTCCTCACAAATTTACACCTGCTCTTGATTGTGTATGGAACAAAATGCAGATCCAAGGCTGGACACCATCTATAAAGTGGGTGTGGATAGTTTGAAATGTCATAATCGAAATATATTTGTCTATAATTAGATGCCAACATATTCCTGTGAGGGGGACAGCATGACCAGGGAAGTAGGCATGACTAACTTTCTCTCCCTCCCTCCCTGAGGTGCAAGTGAGGACATTAGTCAGGGTAATAAAGGGGTCAGGGTTCCTGATACTAATGTTGGATATGTGCTCTACTAATACTGAATGCCTTATACAGATGTGTAAATAAGGGGGGGGGGTAGTCTTGGTCCCTGACCTCCTCCCTTTATTCGCAGCACTGGATGTATTGCATCACCAGCACGCAAATAAAGTGGGTCTGGTTACTTGCCTGGGCATTCCATGTTCTTTAGGCATCCGTGGAATGCAACCATAAAAGCCACATCCACTCATTTGGTTAACCAGAATTAAATATTCATGAAGTCTTCTGTTCTGCACGTAAATATATAGCACTGGGGATGACATCAGAAACACTCAGTCACTTTGAAAAATTTATAACCTTGACGGTAGGTGTGGTTGCTTTAAAATCTCATAAAATTTTTGGTCTGCGCCGGAATGTGGGTGCAAGAACACGGAATGCACAGGCAAGTCACCAGACCCGCTTTATTTGCGTGCTGGTGATGCAATACAGCCAGTGCTGCGAATAAAGGAGTCTGGGACCGAGACTAGGGAAGGGGGGGGGGGGGGGGGGGGAAGGGGTGGAATCTTGCTTAAAAATTAGTCACAGATATTGTCTCTACCTAAACTGAAGATCTTATCAGGAAATGCACAAGGTAGCATGGATATAGTGTATGTAGCCTTAGGCCTGACCTCAAGCTATTTATCTACAAATGTGACCAGTAGATTTTTCTGTCTCAGCAATAACCTATCACAGTGAGTCTGGTAACCCCTCACAGAGAACATCCACAGAGAACATCGATGTTCCTGCAAGAGAAGGGAGGACAGGGTTAAAGCATTAGTTACAGGTGCAGAGGAGAGGATAGCTACCAAGCAACATACCAGAGTAGTGGCCATTCCAGGTGACTTTATTCACAGGACCAAGCTGGACCACGACGTCAAGCGTCAACTTTTCCCTCATATTCCAGTCATTAATAAGGCTTTGGCCATTCCTACGGGGAAGGGCAAAGGAGCTGTAGATCACTTTATAGCTCATCTAAGAGCAGGGAAGATAGCATTTGAGTTTTATTTTCCTACAGTGAACCCCGCTAAAAGACTCCACCATTTCTCTTCAAAGTGAACACTACCAGGACGAAAGAAAGACCAGATTCAGATGTTCAACCTTCTAACACTAGCCAAATGTTGGAAAAGGGTCACTAATGTTATTGAAATTCTCAGTAAAAATTCCGTGTACTTTAGGAAATCTCATGAACGACCCTTTACCGACCCTGGCTCTGAGGTGCTCTGTATAGAGTAGGTAAAGGGTCTGACCATATTTTCTACCCTATACATATATTTAAAAAAAATTTTACCTACTGTACACAGAGCGAAGCTGTGCCAAGTTGGTAATGAGTCCTTGAGAGAGACTTTCATGAAGTACATGGAAATATTCCTGAGAAGTTCAGTAACATTAGTACCCCTTTAACAACATTTGGCTATACATATACATATATTGTTCTGTGATTATCCCTAATAGCATGGGGAAAGTCAAAATAATTTTATAAGGATATTAATTAGCTCAGGTCAATGCCATTTAATTGTGTGTATTGCCTTTTAGCTCCATGTATGATGTATGGTGACTGCAGCTGCTATTCCTTACAATTTGAATCCTCCCAATCATGCTTTGCCAGAGTTTTGCAATGCCATATTAGACCCCCATTGGGGTCAGGTGTTACAGGGAATATGGGGACCTGTCCTGTCCCTACAGATTTAGACATGTTCACAATGACAAATCTACAAGATGACATACTTTTGCACCAAAATACCTTTTTTTTTTTTTTTTTTTTTTTTTTTTTTTTTTTTTTTTTTTTTTTTTTTTTTTTTTGCATAATTTTGGGATCAGTGGCATAATAAAATTGTGAACAACATATTTGATAAATTTGATAGGCATAGTTTGCCTAATATGGCATAATTTTGGAATAGTTAGGAAAAAATTGCACATTTTTAGCATAAAAATGACACTAAAAAAGAAGAAAAAAAGCATTTTCCAGAGTTTGAATGTCTGTAGCCATAGGAACTCAGCAGGCTTACTGCACCTGAGACATCTACTCAATGAGTTTCTGACTAATGAGTGACTTGATAAGATTATAGCTGCAGCTAGTCAATAGGTTGAGGCCATGCAGGGAATTTTTTTATTATTTAAAAAAAATATATATATTATCACCCTAGTCATTTGCATCCTGTACTGAATTGAAACCAAAACAAATTTTTAAAAAATGTGAATTATTTCTTCATGCAGCCAGAAATATTTTGTGGACATGAACTACATAAAATGCATTTAAAGAATTGAAGAAGCAAAATGTAGAGATCTGGCAGTGCATACTTGGGCATACTTATCAACACCTCTAACTATTGCAGCGATTGACCTTGTCTACTTAGTTAAGTGACTTGCACAAAAAGCAGGCTACTAAGCTATTTGGGTCTCTAAGTATTATAATCTATAATCCTTACTTTTGAGCACAAAACCACTGCTATAGGGCCTATGGTTCAGAATTTAAGAGTTTGAAGTTGAAGCTTAAACTTGACCTATAGGTCCTTAAATCTCCAAGGTTGGTGCAAAAGAATATTCAAGGGGTGGGGCAAATGCCCCGTACCCCTAAAATACTCTGATACTGGAAGACAGGCATGGTATAACATATTTTGACCCATACATGAGC